>JAAAKL020015839.1:0-11305 GCA_010016065.2 Carybdea cf. marsupialis auct. non (Linnaeus, 1758)
GTTGAGAAGTAGCAAGAAACTCCAAGAGCTAAGGATGCTCGCGAGGAACAAGACACAGTGGATCCAGCTGAAGAAAGTCTGATTGCAACTGTAGGATGTTTATACTACTACAGCAGCAGAACCCAGTGTATCATCATCATCATTGACATTCTCTTCCAGCTGATTGCTATAAGAGAGGAATATGAATCACTATCTTCTCTTGACCCGTCTCTTGTCTCCCTTTATTCAACCCTTGCATTCTAGATGCTATATCGCCTTGTTGGAGTTTTCAAAATAACATAATATGTCACAATCAATATGAGCTATACAATAAGCATCACAAACCTTTCCAAAATATTGTACAACTTTGAATGCTACTTAAAATAAGGAGAAAAGGTACGCACTAAGGCATATTAAACATGTGAACTGCGAGACCAAAACAAGTTCCACTGGGGCTAATATACCAAAAGCCACCAGCTTTCAAGAAGAGACATCCTTAAAGAGTTTTATGACGACCAAAAAAATGCTCCCATGTTGGATAGCACGAGTCCCATAATAAATCTGAAATCCATGAAGGAAGGGTATGGAAATGTCAAATTTGAACAGACACGAGAAAAAATCATTATCTTAGAATACTAATGATCAAATGTGCTATCATCGATCAACCATAGCTACCGGTGGCTTAGCAACACGCCGCGAAAGTGTGGGTCTCGCGTTCGAATCCCAGTCATGACATTTTTCGCATTTCGCTCCAGTACTTCTTTAAACTTGAATTATGAAATCGTTTGAGAAAGATACATTATGCTCTGGAGCACATCTCATTAAGCCGACTTAACTAACCAAAGCCACACTAGATGCGTTCTAAGACATTTTCTCAAATATCGGGCAACATCTCTCAAGTTTCCACTGCAATGTTTCTAACGGTAAGCTGACCAATTACATCAAGCCCTATAGCTACAACTTAGTGTGACATGAGACAGGCGTTAAAGGTCAAGCCCTCGTGACTAAGAGGAACGTCGACGATACCATTCCCGGCTATCACACTGGAAAAAGACTGGTATGGACGACTCCTATGCTGCGCAAGGGCAACTAGCGACTCCTCAAACAATTGCTGCTAGATATATTGTACAAAACCCGGACTAGTGGCAAACAGTCACTCGTGATGTAATTGAAGCTACCATTGGGCGTTTTGGGTTTGTAAGGGGTAACGTAGATGAAGAAGAAAAGGAAGATTTGCAACTAGAACTGAATATCGTTTGAAAACACATCTTTTAAAATCTTATGGCTCGAAAAATGTCAAAAATATGTACATTACAGCTCTGTAACAATATAAAAATAAGTAGCGGGAGAAAAAGTACAGGAGGAGAGAATCTAACAAGGTACAAGTAAGAGATGACGGGGTATATTAGCATTGAAGTTTCGAAGGCCACACTCAAAAGGAAAGCAAGATTTAGGAAGTGGACTTCAAAATTTAAAAGCACGGGGAAACAAGGTACTGCGATCGAATTCGTATTACATTAGCAGCGAATCCTCCATCGGTAAACATCAACATCCAGCTCTATGGGATTTGGGAGATCAGTCTCTTCGGACCATGTGATTTGAACATAAATGACTGCCATCCGGCCTATCATTCTGTCCGATTCACTTAACACTTCAATGTTTGGTAATGCCATTCTCTAATTATCGACTATTTCAAGTTCACATTTTAATTTACTTGGACTATGCTTCACTCCTTCGCTTCTTAAACTGTTAATGGCGATCAAATGCACCCCCTTTACAGAAGCGTACTTGTAAATGTTCTTTTCCCAAAACATAGCCTCATGCATATTCTTCTTCTAACACGATATATAGATCAAAATGAAATTTAAAAAAAGCTTACCTGAAAATTAACACTTTCTCTTTTATTCGCCTTAAGAATTCTGTTTATACTAAAGGAAGATAAACATTAAAAAATTATACAAAGAAGATATTACAGTCGATGGAATCAAGTTTGATATTGATGGTTACATGACACAAGGGGGCAACATTACAGACCATCACAGGTAGGTCAGTTCGTAGTGTCCTTACAACGCCACTGAAATTAATTTTAGTATTTGATACCGGTGACAATTTTCGACGCCGGCAGTTGTGCTGCAAGCCGCGTCCAACACGAACATACATCAAGTACATCTTACATTTCCACTTTTTTACAGCCTTCCTCACGCTAAAGGCGTCAGGACCATTTTAATGAAATAAAGCTGATCACAAACCTCTCCGCTGCTTTGACGGGAACGGTACTTTTCTCAACGACTATTTTATATCCGGTAGCAACATCTGCAATCTGTCTTGCTGCTGTTTCAATGTACTTGAGGTCTGGTGCTCTCCCCTGCAAAATAACAGGTCAGATGCGGACTGTGCAGTAAGAAAACGATGTTTTGCATATTCAATTCGTATGTGAAATTTACTAGAAAAGTCCTTTTATGGTGCAACTATTTTATCCAATTCGCTACAAAAGACTTGTGCAGTGTTAGTCCTCAGAAAATTTCCAATAAGTCAGATCTACATAAAACTGAACTAGTTACAAATGACAAAATGACTGAATATAAGTCAACATACACAAGCCATCGTCAAGTCATAATTCCCATTTGTCTTTTACTCTTTTCTGACACTATGTTCACGCATACAATCAAGGATCGTCCTCTGTCCAAGGGCTTGCTGCTTCTAAAGATTACCAAACCTATTCACACTCTGTAGACACAGTATTTTAGTCCCCAAACAGCAAAAAAAGCATAACAGACTATAGTACTTTTGCTCACGTGTAAACGAACATCTTTGTCGTAATTTAGACTGGTCTTACATATTTACAACTTTCTAACAATTTATTATTTAAGTTATTGACTAATCTAATAGGGTTTTCTGGTAGAATATTAGCTAATTACAGATAAATGAAAACTGATACAATTTAAGTATCTAGCACAAAAAATGATAAAGAAAAATGATAATTATTTTGCATTTCTTTCGAAGCTAAGATGCAACACATGTGTGAAAGTGGAAGGAATACAAGAAAGTGGACAAAATACAAAGTCTAATCATACGAAGGCCTGAAGAATCTTAAGTATAATTTGCAAAGAATGTCTCGTTTACGAGAACAAAAGAACATGGCGAAAAAATTGGACAGATTTGAGTAAAATTACTTAGAAAAGTTCTGCAATAAACCAAAGATTATCAACCTCAACGATGACGTACTAATTATTTCATCAAGAATGGCAGTTCCTTCCTTCAAGCCTCATCAATTCAGATTTTCTACAATACGTGATGCCATAAAACGTTTTCTACACACTGTTCGATACGCAAAGCAGAGGAAAGAGTTATAGAAAGCATCTAGTTTCTCCACCTTCGTGCATGATTTTTCAAACATCACTCGGCTAGGGTAGTGCTTAAAATGAGCAGCTTACAGTAAAGCAATAGTAACCATAGACAGCCAACAACTGAAGGAGGCAATGGAAGATTTTGACATGGTGAATACACATATTTGCCTATAAAAAGAGTAGGCACAGCATGAGCCAATGAAGATAACAAAAATGAAGACTATCAGTATGTAAAGAACTGCAAAGAGTAGCAGAAGGTCAAGTCAAGAAACATACATGGACTTGATAGCTAAATGTCAATGACACATTACCACTGATCTCTAAAAAGAGTCCAGCTTCTCATTGTTTCCAACAGCAGAGGAGTGTAGTCACGAATAGTAGTCCCCAGAAGTTAAAATAGCGCGGGTAGATCTGTCATGTTATGTAACACCTATCAGGGGTCCACTCACCAGTTTCACTTAGGATGCGACATAGTTCTTTGGGCTCAAACTGTCGGATTGTGCTTGTTCTACATTCAACTGCGCATGCGTGATCAGAATATACTACACGCTTTTAAGTCAATCACATTGCACTACACAAATTGACTCGTAAACGAAATTATTTTACGCTGTGAATGTGTATGAACTCTTGCGGTTGTCCAAAGCATTAAAAAATACCACTAATTTTAAATAGAGGCGAAGGTGGCACCTCAGTACTATGTCAGTGAGATAGCAAATGTATTACAGTCAGTGTAAAGAAGTGTGCAAATTGCTGTGCAAGTTGAAGATGTAATTCAATGTCTATATGAAGCAACTATGAAATAATATTACAAAGTATATGTTTTGTGTAGGATATCCCTGGAAAGATGGTGCAAAGTGAGCATTCTAAGCAATATATCTTATGTTAAGTGAAATATGGGAACGAAGCATATATCCTCGCATTAGTCATGCTTTACAAGTGCCTCCTTCCCTTCTTGTGCATGGTTAGCGCGATATATCTTTTGTTAAGTGAAATATGGGAACGAAGCATATATCTTCACATTAGTCATGCTTTACAAGTGCCTCCTTCTTTTCTTGTGCATGGCTAGAGCGATATATCTTATCTGAAGTGAAATGTGGGAACGAAGCATATATCCTCGCATTAGTCATGCTTTACAAGTGCCTCCTTCCCTTCTTGTGTATGGTTAGAGCATTCCTAATGTTACACATGGGGCTTACATAATTCACAACTTCACGACAACAAACATTCTTTGCTGCTATCAATGCTCTTTCAATAAATAAAAGTCTCAGGCTTTGGCATAGATAACAACTCCACAATTCGCTGCCGCATTAGGTCTTGCATGTTGCATTACAACATTTCATCAATACAACAACGTAAACAATATAGAATACAAGATTATCCACAATAAAATGCATATAAACGCACCTTCCCGATGCCGTAAGTCTTCGTTGGTGTATTAACCTAAAACATTCAGGGACAAATCATCACAAGTGACGCAATTTACATCCAGAATATGATCTATTGAACATGGATATTCAAGTGATACCTGACTTGGAAAAATTCAAGGCATAAAACATGATAGCACTTCCACATTTTTAAATGTATGATACTGGATTAAGCTTAACAGGTATTAAGGTTACAGATGTATATAAGACTAAAGAAAAGAAAGAGTAGACTTGAACCAGCCACAGTTGGTCATAGGCCTGGCACCTCTGGCACCTACTATGGTCTTTTGCCTGATCTACATTTTACCTGAAACCCTTCTGAAACCCAGCTTTACACCATACAAAATGATATGTGAAAAACGTTTTCTTATTTTACAACTTTCCATGAAAAATAATTTTGATGAATCTGAGTCACATATGACAGGCAAATCAACTGTGCCAGCTGATATTTGTAGATGATGTTAAAAACAATAAAAAAATTTCTTACACCAGAAATAAAGTATACAATATTTCATGTTTGAAGATATAGTAGAGAAAATTGAAAATGTCACTACCAGGATGTAAACACAGGGCCCTCTCAATCCAGTGGCAAGATGGTACACTTTTCTCTAGTTTCAACATTGGCTACATACTGTCTACGTCTGGATATGGCCATCCAGTTCTATGCAATTTGGAGAGCAGCCTCACTGTACCATATGACTTGAACACGGAGGCACTGCAATTTATTCCATCAACTGTCCCTGGTTCAAATCCTGGTGGTGACATTTTCAATTTTCTCCAACTTGTAATTTTCAAATCCTCTCTTTTCAATGAAACTTTATACAATATTTACAGTATCAAAAGTCTCATGACAAAAGTTCATAACTGACCAAATCATATTCTTCATGTTTGAGGAAGAAAATGAAGAAATAAATGAACATCAAAAGCAGAAGATGGATAGGGGATTGGCATTGCCACTTGTCAAAGATCAAACCATTTATCAGTGTTA
The DNA here is from genome assembly GCA_010016065.2 of Carybdea cf. marsupialis auct. non (Linnaeus, 1758). Taxonomy (NCBI): domain Eukaryota; kingdom Metazoa; phylum Cnidaria; class Cubozoa; order Carybdeida; family Carybdeidae; genus Carybdea; species Carybdea cf. marsupialis auct. non (Linnaeus, 1758). The sequence goes on from JAAAKL020015839.1 coordinate 5,739, forward strand.
TCTGGAGCACTCCTATTGTCCTTAAATGAACTGATTGAGAGAACCATAGTCACTTCATGCTGTTTGTCATGTATTAGAACTTGGTTGGTGGGTAAGAATTCTGGTGGGAGAATCTGAATGGAACACAGTGGCAATCTTCCAATCTTGAAGTTCTTTAGTCCCAAATTTCACTATAATAAAGGATGCTTTCTACATACTCTTCTTCGTTTTTGAGAAGACAGAGATTTGAAATGTGCAGTCCCAGTGGTTACATTTCACTTCTTTATATTCAGCTTTTAGATATTTAACTTAACTTAAGAGGAATAATGAAAGACAACAGGGGTCTGTGTAGGGCAGGAGCAGGAGAAACTGGTCTTCCAGCTTCTAGAAAATGGGTTGGTGGATAAATAAAAAGATGAAACACCGATTTCTCATAAGTACTGTAAATGGAATGAATCAAGAAAATGGTAGAAGCAGTTGAAGCAGAAATAGAACCCACATTTATAATAATCAGAATTAATTTGATTTAAATCATCTGATTAAATTCAAAAGATATCTTTATTTGAAAAATTTCTGTCAATTGATCTAAAAGGAAACTGGTGCACAAAAACCTGTCAAGATACTTTAAGGTGGGTCATTTCATGCCAAATGACACATATTTATAAGATTTCAAGAGAAATGTCTTGCAAAAAATCCTATCTCCATTGAATTATCACAGATTTATGATTGCAGAAATGGGGGTATTTATTACAAGACATGGTAACTGGTAACTGTATACAGCAATGGGCAATGGGCAATGGGAAAAGCAGGAAATTTGGAGTTTCTTGTGAGATTAAGTTAGACTTTTAAAAATCAGTTTCTTCCGGGACTATAGATTGACAATAATTTTACACAAATGATATTTCATTGTTAAGTAAAGTAACTCTGTTTTCCAGAGGGATCCACTGCTTTAATGACAGTTCCTACATTATGATTTCTGTGAAATGAGGTTTTTCTTTTACATATGGAAGAAAAGGAAATGATTCAAATGGTTAATTGAGCCACTGTTAATCACACCTGTTAATGGAACATCAAATCATAAATATAAAACAATTAGAAAAAATCTAAATATTTATAGAAATTAAACAAACCTAACTTGGTTTACAATGCACATAATAAATCATATAATGATCCAAATCATCCAACACTTCGAAGTTGTGTAGACCTTGATGTGAATGTCCACCATTGGAGGACTGGGAAATAACATGGTGACTAGAAGAACTGTAAACAGTGTCAACATAGGTAAACTGGCTCTGTCAGTACAGTGAATGCCAGAGTTTGTGAGTCATGGTTTTGCGTCTTAGTGATGACATATTTTCTATTTCCATCAAACAATTAAAAATCTACATAAAACAATCTGATTCAGATAAAATAATTTTGTCAACATCATCATCATCATGCAGTTTAACGTCCATCCTTCCTCTTTAAGGGGGTTGGACTGCCTTATGGTCGTCTGTATTTCCTTTGTGAGGCCACAGGCACAAAGGTCTTCAGTCACAGTCTCATTCCAGGTTTTCCTTGGTCTTCCTCTACCAGATCTGCCTGCTACCTCTACTGTCTGGCACCACTTGATCCATGTCTCACTTCTATGGACATGTCTGAACCATCTGAGGTGGTTGAGTCATAGCACTGCATCGAGGTGTGGGTCCTTCCGGCATTGGCAGAGAGACTCTGTATCCACCTCATCTTGGGGCTTTATCCTGCAGATCCACCTTACCATCGCATGCTCATTGCGTAGAAAGCAACTGTGTTCCTCCTTCCTCACTACCCAGCATTCACTTGCATACGTCAGTACACTTCTCACACATGAGGCCCTGATTATAATTGACCCTGACCTGGTTCACCTCATTTATGGAACTTTGTCTTCAGAGAAACTAAAAATTGAGCTTTCCCAAAAGCTTAAATTTCATTTTTTATCAACAAATTATGTAACGTAAAACATAATATACAATGCTTCAAGCTTGATGAGAAACTAGAAAAAGTGGAATTGTCACCAACAGGATACAAACCTGGGACTCATTCAACTGCAGGATGCTGCTCTACCAATTGAACTACAGTAACCAGTGCTAACATAACTAAATATCCTCTAGTTACCACATTGGCTCCCCATCATCCACTGGTGGAATTGACATCCAGCTCTATGCAATTTGGAGACTAGCCTTTCTGTACCATATGACTTCACCAAATATAACTTTGTAATGTTAGCCCATGTTTAATATATGGAGTACTTCATTATGTGTATCCCACACATCATGAAGCTTAAACCAAAATTAATATTAAGTGATCTACTTACTGATATAAAAATCAGATCTGCTTCCTTGATAGCTTTTTCTATATCAGTTGAGAAACGCAGATTCTTTCCTCTGGTCTTCTTGATTAATTCAAATAAGCCAGGCTAAAAAATGTTAAAGAACAAATACCTATGATAAGCTGTATGTTTTATCATCACAGAACATATTAAATGCTTTAACTAATGGCAGCTACTTAAATTCTGTCTTGAGTCAAATTCTTCACCAAAATTCTCAACTATCTATCAATTTTCAATTACAAAGACATTATATTTTCATGTACTCTTCCTTTGATGTTTAAATATCAGTGACCTTTTTTGATAACCGTTTATATACTGAAGAAGCAATCTTGTAAAAAAAGTATAATGAAATGTATAACAAAAATATTAGTAGTCAATAAAATGACCTTGAACCAAATGTTGGTACTTTCAAGAGTAACAATACACTAGCAACGATTTTTATTGTTCTTACTATAGCCTTTCAGACAAAAGTTTGTTTTACCATGCAGATACAGCAATAGGAAAATTTCCCACAACTAGCATGGCTTCTATCCATCTACTTCTATTCATAACACAGTAGTGGCATAGTGACAGAGTGTCAGACTCACAATCTGAGGGCGGTGAGTTCAAACTGATCGTAAGCTTGCTTGCCACAATCCTGGCGGGACTGTGCTGTGTCACCTGCTCTCATGAAGGTAAACATTGTCTTGTGAGATAGGGCAAAAAGGGAATTTCAAGCATGAAGGGTGTTATATAATCATTAGCTAGGTAGATAGGCTAAGAACCTACTGAGCATGCTCATATGGTCCAGCCTCAAAGGAGTTATTCCCATAATAATTGTACTAGGTCAGATAATCCTTTCAATCACCTCTTCTGTTAGGTCTCCTCTTTGGAATTGAATGCTTATTACGCAGATGATTAATTACAAAGAAATGTGTCATTGATCGAGTCAGGCTCACAAACAACAGTACTCAAGACAGCAATAGCAATTACATAACAAACGGATTGTCATCCAAAGAGGAAAAGTGATCCTGTTCCTAGTAGTGGCTTCAGTCTTGAACAGGGTGAAAACAGAAAATAAAAACAAAAAAACTAGTTTTACCTCATAGATTGGAAGATTATCTGAATTCCAGGCATCTATCCTTGCTTGGCTCAAATCTACCACAGTGACATCTATATCAGGGCAATTATGAGCTATGACACTGCAGGTTGGACCACCAACATATCCTGCTCCAATACAAGTGATCTTCTTAATTGGCTGAACGTTGGGTGGCATTACTGATCAGACAAAATGAAAAGACAACAATTTTTAACTATAAGTTTTATTTTACAATTAATCAGTACTGATGTACATGCCTATCCAGGCATGTAGCTAATTACAGTTAAGCAGCTAACCTCCTTAAATAGTATCTAGGAGTGTGATGCCTATTTCCTATGCTCAAAATAGTCTTTTCTGAGGATCACCAAACCTACATTTTGAAACTAAAAGACAAACTACCAGGTTGTCACATGTGATGGAAAGATCTACATTGGGAGATATTAAAGTGCTTGATAACCAATACCATTGGAATAGAAATGTAAGCCACTATTGGCATTCAAACTGGGGTTATCAGGCTATGACCAGACTTGTCCCTCTGTGATGCTCTTCTGATGTAACTGTAGGAATGAATAAAAATCCAAGAGGTCTTTCAGAGCAATTAAAGGATAGTTGTGTATCTTTTTATCCAGGGACGTGCCCTACTGGATCAATTGTATGATTTTGATTTAACAAGTCTCTCTTACATCTCATACATCAGCTTCAGGTTGATGAATTTGAAGCATGTCACTTTCTCAAAGTGAATATTCTCACAGACTGCCTCTTAAGAAATATTTGCATCCTTACCAGTGCCACCAAGAGAAAGCCTGGGCTCCAGGGCAAAGAAGATTTTGAGGGAGCCACACCCTTTTTAACATGGGAACACCTTTTTCAAACAGGTTCAATATGAATTGCAGAGTATGCAGAGAAAAGGATCATATCATATGATGTAAAGGTTATTAACTCTTTGTTAACTTTCTGACAAACTTTCTGATTGCTACAGTATGTTGTAACAAAAGAAAAAAGACCCGATTTTTAACTGCGGGCCCCTAGAGGGCCTAGGTCCTGTGGCAGTGCTGCCCTCCCCTCTTGGCACAACTGATCCTTACCCTAAGAACCTTCATACCTTTTTTTTCTTGGAGGCTGTGGTCTAGTGCATAAGTTCCTTGTCTTCCAATCAAGAGGGTCAGGGTTCAAATCCCAGAAGGACCTTTGGTGATTTCAGGAAGGACATCCAGTCTTAAAGTGCTCTATGCTCCAGTAGCAAGTCCCATGTACATAGGCACTGCTGTAGCCCCTATAAAGGGGAGTGCACATCATTCAAACCACAATAATAAAGGGCTGGCTGTCCTGAGTAATAGTACATGCCTATCATTCCAATGTCTGGGGTAGGACTAGTGTGCTTAACAAAGCTGAAAGTAAACTTGTTTGCAATATAAACTGCAAATGTATACCAGAGTCAAATTGATTAGTAAATTCAGGTATTTTATTTCTTAACCATACAGTATAACCCCTTTGTACAAAATGACATGAGGTTAGCATGGTTAGGAGCCTTTCCTAAACATTGGCTGATACCTCTTTGCTTCAGTGCATCTTCACTGCATAGCCTATCCTTACAAAATGATTTGAGCTTGTCATGGTTAGTAGCCTTTTTCCTAAACACTAGCTGATACCTCTTTGCTTCCAAGCATCTTTACAGCATAGCCCATTCTTACAAAAGGTTATGAGGTTATCATGGTTAGTAGCTTTTCCTAAACATTGGCTGATACCTCTTTGCTTCAGTGCATCTTCACTGCATAGCCTATCCTTACAAAATGTTATGAGGTTATCATGGTTAGTAGCTTTTCCTAAACATTGGCTGATACCTCCTTGCTTTTGTGCATCTTTACAGCATAGCCCATTCTTACAAAAGGTTATGAGGTTATCATGGTTAGGAGCCTTTCCTAAACATTGGCTGATACCTCTTTGCTTTTGTGCATCTTCACTGCATAGCATATTCTTACAAAATGTTATGAGGTTATCATGGTTAGTAGCTTTTCCTAAATATTGGCTGATACCTCCTTGCTTTTGTGCATCTTTACAGCATAGCCCATTCTTACAAAAGGTTATGAGCATGGCTTACTAAATAACAGGCCTAACCAACGGCCCAACTGGAGGCTTGACTGGAGGCGAGTTAATATATTGTGA
>JAAAKL020015840.1:0-11303 GCA_010016065.2 Carybdea cf. marsupialis auct. non (Linnaeus, 1758)
GAAGTAGTATCATGGCGTTGTGTTGTCAATAAATATCCAATTTTTCTCACTATCCAAAACCTTCCCCGTATCATCAAGAACATCATTAAGAGACTGGACAAACCCTCGGAGGTATTCTACTTCCTTCATTTTGAAACTTCCATGTAGCCAATCAGTGGAGCATCCTGGAGGATGTGACCAATAGGCAAAGTTCAAAAGCACTTAAATTGAAATAATGATTTATATCAAGGGTAGCTAATTAAGGAATACAATAACTTATTAAAGTGATAAATTATGTTTGAAGCCCTACTGAATCCTTGTTATTTCTGCTGATAAAGGTATAATCTCCATCCCATTTAAAACGGATAGGTCGTGTGATACTTGCTGAGATGGTATTAATATTCCACTCAAACACGATTGTGTTAACTATAATAATGTTTGTTGTTAATGACTGGACGAATTTTCTTGTTATTTCCTCTTATATTCTGGTGATATTGGAACTGATAATCTGAAGAGCGGCCAAGACAAATACATTATTAAATGCCTTTTACATGTCTCGAAAGTCCCCGAAGTCAACGCTTTGTAAACAAACGATGACAAATAAAATGTAAAAAACTGAAGCTGAACTAGAAGTTGCATCATCGTAGTTGTTTTTATGAATTACCGTTTGATTTTAATTCTACGAACTCCGTACATGATATCAGATTCTCCCTCTGTTCCTGGGCGAAAAGTAGTAAAACATATCAGAGCTGTTTGATTTCATTTCGATTGGTTTCTTTGCTCCTTGCCTAACATTCTGAGAAATCTTAACTAATGACTTTAAAATTGCACACTCACTAGATACAACCTACTCGTTCCACTTGTTTTCGCTAGGTTTTCGTAGTTACCACCAGGTTTCGCCTTATAGGAACAAGGCTTAGCTTCTTTGCACTGAATAGTACGAAAGATATTTATGCAAATAAAAAAAGGAAATTATGAAGGCAGTCAGAACATCAATAAACCAAGTAATCATTGATATTTGCATCGAAAGTTTTCTCCTTTCACTTTGCTGTTTTTCTTTCCTTGATGATTGCATTCGATTAGCATTATACCTAAACACTGAAAAACTCGAAACTATCACGACAGCTGCATAACAAGCAATCAACGGGTTAACATAGTTTAAACATGGCTACATAAGAGAACATGTACAAAATTACACCCCATCCCAATTGCTCCGCCACTGCCTCATTTTTTACTTCATCTGCTTAAGGTCAAGAATCTCCAACATCTTTTATGGCTGTGAAACAATTTCCCTGACTCATGGATGAAAACTAAAGCGTAAAAGCAACGCTTAACTAACGCATGAGATCTTTCAATAATAAGTTTCACAGTCAATGTTTTGGTAACAAATTGAAGCTTTTGATATTCCAACGACAGAGAATAACAAACCAAACTCCTCACGACTTGCAGCTTTTGCAATGACCGGTTTCTTCCACAATTCGTAGTGCTTGGCCCCTGAGTGGAATCGCTGTCATACAATCATGTAGTTCAAAGGTGAGTCCAAAGATCAGGAGGTGTGGCGTCAGAGCAAATAGACAATGTTTTTACTTTAACAGTGTGTTATTGTACAAAACTATAAAGTTGTAAGAAGGATAAAAACTATTTTGTACTTAAAAGCTCTTTTCTTGTGACCTGACTATCCACAAAGGGACATCGCATCCAGCAATACATTATTTTGATGGTCATACTATCAGTTCCAGAAGATAGTAACTAGGGCTGTAACTTAAGAGCAGGTCAATTTCAATGGCAACGGAGACTTTACATCATAATTAGCTACAGTCTTAATATGTGATCCATCCGTAGAGTTTTGAAAGTTGCTGTTCCAAACTGAGAAGAAAGGTTATTGTCACTAGTTTACAATAGTTTAATCGGTAAATCTATACGACGCAAAATCGATGACATTGAGTTCGAACGCCAATCGTATAAATTATTCAGAATACTCTCTTTACTTCTCAATATACTGATACCTCAAAGTCCTCAAAGACTTGAAATATCTCCTTGAAAATGTAGCCAACAGGAAAGCTCTTTTCAAGTCCACCAGTCTCCTATGTGATCGTCTGGTACGTCATAATTATAGGTAAAGACAAAATGTTATGACGTTTGGGTATTTCCTCCTTCTCTTTCGGAGATCTAGCAATACTCTGTTGTAACATGCTGCAGATACAAAAAGGCATCGGCCTCATCAAATTGATGATAGTAGCATATACTGCAGCTACAGTCACTTTCTCCATAAGCATGTACATCCACTGCCCTTTTTAACTGTTCTATACAGAACATTCGATAAATCATGCTAAATCCTTTGTACTAGTGACTTATTTTATTCTATTCTCCTTAGAGCATCCATCCATGTTTTAATATGAACTTATGTCGAGAACATGAATTGCACATTATAAGCGCCCTATCATAGTGATACTCCGTATAAAGATACCTGCGGCTCTATAAGTTTGCAATGAGCACCCGAGATTGTTTTTCAACTCTGTAAAAGATAGCGCTTGGGTGATATGACAGACACAAGAGATTGATTTCACACTGTTGGCCCATGCAGAGTACCCAAATAAAAGAGTTTTTAAAAATTGCGCTGATAACAGATTAATATTTTGTGGGTGAAGGAATTTATTGGGGATGTAGTGTCAGATTTCGGTGTTCACCTGCTCAAAGGTTTTAGACGTCAGGTAATCTATCTGTTTCGCATGCATATCAATTCTCAACGCACCTCATATAAAAGCAGTAGCCACAAATTTCCTCTACTGGTTTTCTTCAACGCAGGGTGGCAACAGGCAGCAAAAATGAAACAAAACATGGTCTCTTTTATTTTGCTCATCTTTTCAAGTGTGCTGATCTGCAGAGAAGTTTCAGCCGGTAAGACTTTATTCTATTTTCTAACTAACGATCAATATTTACAACATTATATTTAAACGTTAAAGTATATTTAAACGTTTATTGCTAATCTATAACATTTATTTATTTGAAAAGAGCATGGACGTTTAGTAATTAAGAAATAAACGCTGTTCAGTTTGACGGTTGTTACACTTCAATGTACTCACAGAAATTTTAATGGATCCCACACCATGGAGACCACAGTCAGAAAATCATACATTCGATGCAGTTTTGGATAAAGAAATACCGTATACGTAAGTTAGATAGATAAATTTACCTTCACGTAGTGCTAAGGAAAGGATTATGGCTACAGGTATGACATAGAAGTGCGACTCATGAATTGAAGCTAAAAAGGTTTTTTGGTTCGATTCTGGGTTTAACCTAAGTTCAAATTTTGAGCTGAGAATACAAAGGCAAGAACAACAAATTTGATGCAATTTTTGATACAAGTTTTAACACGATACAAAGAGATGGTGCATTTTAATATCATTGGATAAGAACAAGGAAGATATTAGAGTCACTAGGCACATGAAAGGTGTTGACGATAGAAAGGAACAGAGGGACTGAAACGTGTTTCCTTTGCCTTTGAAAGGATTTGTTTAGTAGGATGATATATAAAAGTGCATTCATGGCCATGGAAAAGATTAGTCTGATTACAAAAATATAACGATTTTTCAGCAGACTGTAGGCTTACGTAGTTGTAGGTTTTTTGCTCGTTTGTCGTGGATTGGAGCAGATATCGTCATGGAGAATTCGGAACTAACTATGATCGCTACAATTACGTTTAGTACTTGGTCGTATCTTGCATCTTGGTCGTATGATTTGGATATTAAAATTGATTTTGGACTATTTTGTAAAAAGAAAAGGAAACGAAAAGTTGCAAATGACAATTCTCAGAATTTAATCAAGAAGAGAACTCTTATGTCCTTTCACAATATTCATGATTTAGAGATGATTAATCAGAGAGGTGGAATACCCACAAGCAAGAATAACATTAGTAATAAAAAAACCGAAAAGTTAAAGGCTAGGATGTTTAACTTTACCCATCTAGAAATGTGTATAAGTTGTAGAAGATGGGCAGAAACGTTTAGTACCAATTATTCAGTACTGATTCTTAAATCATAATGAAGCAATCGAATCATTAAATTTTTTTGAGAACCATCAATAAATAAAAAGCCTAGATTATCTTCTGTTATAGTAGATCTGTTTTAAGAACTTGATTGCATAATTAAAGGGTTCTGTGTTTCATCTGTAAGTCCTTCGGAAAGTTGATATATAACGGTGTAAAGACTTGTAGAAAAATATTGATAGATAAATGTGTAAAGATAAATAAAACAGACATTCAATAGGGCTCTTAAATCTACGTATGTTACACGTAAAGGGGAATTTATAGGCCTTGATCAGGTAGAGTAATTTCCTTAATTTTTTTTGCCTGAAATTAATATTGGCTTGTCTTGTAAACTATAGGATGTATGAAATATTCTAATTAGATTTATTTTTGTTCTCTAAATAGTCCGTATTCAGTGTTTTGTCGTATGGGGATTAGGAGGACACTGCTCTCTTATTACAAAATTGACGACGGAGCGCATCCTCCTATTGAATTACGGATTTTCGTAAGACGAATGTCATTTGCTATACCTTGTTTAAGATTCACTTTTTCCTGATTCAAACCTGAAAATGATTTACTTAAGGGGTAAACTAAATAAGACTTATTTTGTAGGACATTTTTAAATATAATCAGATCAAACTTCTAGGGCCGTCCAAACCTGTGTAGTTTCGAATTAGACAGGAAGCACTTCTATATATATGCCTTAAAACCTCCATTCAATATTGGAGCCTCTTTCTTAAAATTGTAGCCATACTTTGCTTTTTAACTTGATATCGCATGAGTGGGCATAAATTCCCATTTCTGTGTGTAAACACTTTGTTCTTTGATGCACTCAACCTAGATTTCAAAACAGTCTCTTCTACTTTCCTTGTAGAGAGAGGAAGCGAGAATATATACTATATGTGTGCATTGTTCACACTAGATTGCATGCTTAGAAACGGTCAAACCCCATCAATTTAAGACATGAAACTTTCCTTTAATTGCAAGTTGAGTCGAAATATGACTGCTTATCAAGTTTTTTCAATACGCTAGACGAGCTGTTAGTGAATCACTGTAAATATTGTTGCAAAGACCAGTTACGCGTGCTCATGGACTGTTTTTTATGTTGTACAAATAATGACATGATGGCAAATACCTGGGCTTTGAGGATTGAAAAAAGGATCTGAGGAAACTTCCTAATGATGCAGTATGTAATAATTAGCAATTTTAAAGACGGATAATTGAATGCATAACTAGGATCATGTTACTGCAAATTCTGTTGACAAAATCACTTTCCGTTTTTATGACGATTTTCGTGCATTTTACATCTTGGTTAAATAAGCCCTTGTTCCACGCATACATATTATATAGTAACAGGTTATCTTAAAAACAACTCAAGTAAAGTTTTTTGGTTATATATTTTTGTAAAAGAACCTAACTTATGGGCGTGATAACGTTACGTGGTGAAATCCTGTGGAATCATGATGAAGTCTTCACAACTTACTAGGTGCAAGGAGCCACAGTTACAAGTGTGAACGTGAATAATCTAACCATGCGGGGTAAGTGTGGTACTTCGAATAGGCTAAGGGGGTAAACATATCTCAAAGATAGGTAAAGGCAGAAATGGCTTCATGAGCTCTACTTAGGAAAGCAACAAAATTTGTTGACTTAATTAAAACGAGAAGTAAAAACAAAGTTTTCTTGAAAACAATCTTCTCTTAATGAATAACTAAAAAAGGACTTACTATAATACAACCACGATCAAGTTACCCTGGAAAAAAAAGCTTGACCTTCTAATAAACTTGCAAGCGTAATAGAACCAAATCAGAGAGACGTCAGTCATAGCTTGACCTTCTATGAAACTTGCAAACGTAAAAGAACCAAATCAGAGAGACGTCAGTCCTAGCTTGACCTTCTATTAAACTTGCAAGCGTAAAAGAGCCATATCAGAGAGACGTCAGTCCTAGCTTGACCTTCTACTAAACTTGCAAGCGTAAGAGAACCATATCAGGGAGACTTCAGTCATAGCTTCGTCCAACATGAAAAGTTCTGTTACGATATCTTCCAACACTTGTATTGGTATATGTAAATATTTCGTACATGTAAGGTTTTTAAAGAACTTATAAGCCGGGAAATTTTGGTGCATAAGTTCAGAAACTTGGATACATGGGCTAAGGATTTAACGAAGCTTAAGCAACTGCACCATTTTCACTGACAATTATAAAAAATAATAGGACGTGAGTCCAAAACAATGTTTAAAATGTGGTAAGGTGATTGAATACTGAAATAATGAGTAAACAGTGTTTACTAAACACCAACGACTGTTGAGAGGGCGGAGGGTGTGATTATAAATCGAATTGCTTATAAACATATACCTGTGAATAAGAAGTTAACTGCTGTGCAAGACAATCACTTCATTAGACAATATTTTCTTAAAAGGCACACAAGCTCACAGAATGTGATTTTCAAAGGCAGTATCAAAATGAATTAAAATAGCAAATGCAGATGTAATGTTACAAGTTGCAGATCATTTAATTGTCTGTACTGTCCTGACACTATTCAGGAGGACTGTACACTTTTTTTAACGGTTATATATACAACTTAAAGATGCCATGTTCAATTAACTTGACAGTAGCCAGCCATTATCCACTACTCTTCACAATTAAAAGCCGTTACGACAATCCTAAGTCTAACTCATCAAAACTCTACAAAACTCTCGGTCATTTCTCAAAACAAGTGAAGCCATATTCACGATTTACCGAGATGACAACAATGAAATTGCTTTAAACATTTGTACTAAGTATTAAATAACGTCATGCAAGATATGTACCTAAAAACTTCGTGTATCAGCCACAAAAGATGCAAATCCCAAGGCCCACAGGATAGGGCCTACATATTCGCCACTAAGCGGTTGTTAGTGTAATTATAGAAAGAATCAACAGGCAAAGAGACAAATTTGCCCGTATCTTAATATATGTTACGATTAAGACGTACTTTCCATCTTTAGTTATTCTCCAAAACTACCAAATATCTAGACATTTTGGACTTACGTATAGTGAACGTATGTAAAAAATTTTGGCTCAAAGACTCATCAAAATCACTAAACGTTAATTGATGCTTCTCTGAATTTTTAAATTATTTTATTACATTATGATATTTAAGTTATTAAATTTTTAATTATTCTTTTCTACTATTGAGCCCATTTATATTCTACCGAAACACTTCACATAAAGAGTTAATTTTATCTCATTTTTTAAAAAATCTGCATGCTCGCAACTGATTCAGACACAAATTGAGAATGATCCTGAATCAAAATCTTGATGTAAGCATTAATTTTCAACAGTTCGAATTTTTATTCAAAATTATGATATCTATGCTTGCTTAAATTGTTATTAAGTAGACAATATCAATATTTCACTAAAGCAAAGTTAAACCAATCTGTTGATACTAATCAGAATTTTAGAACAAGTGAATCATTCAGTTACTGGTCTGTATGAGCTAAGTCTTCTCTGACCAAATCAAAGTCCAACTGAAACAGCCTGTCTAAGACCCCTCTTTATATATTCTTAGATTTTTCATCTAGAACGTTTTCCTACTTTCGACAAAGTTCCAGAGAATTCCAGAGAATCACGTAAAAGATCATTCTCGAGGATTTCAGGAGGTTCCAGAACATTCTACGAGATCGTAGATTTATCTTCAGGCTTCTAGAATTTTCCTGAAGTTGCTGGAAGTCCTAAATGACTCGAAAAGTAGATTGATATTATGGATAAAACTATGAATTACCATGACTTGATTTAATTCAAAGATACTCTTATTTAATGCCATTATGTTAATGCTATTTCTCGTTTTGTTTGTCGTATTAGCTATTGATCTGTCATACGAGGCATGTAATTTTGCTATCCATAAAGTCGACTTCATATTGTACTACCTCTACGAAGTATAAATTTTCAACTGCTAAAGAGAGGGTTATACGTTTAAGCCAAATGTTGTTATTTTCTTATAACAAGCTGTTGTATCTTGGATAATCGCAGCAAGGCTCAACGACAGGATCGCACAGCAGACAGTAACGAGGATAGAGCGCTTAACAATATAACTTTCAAGTTGTTCTCTACTCCAAATTCTAAATAATCAACTCACTACATCAATACAAATCTATCATTAAATAGTAAAATTGTCACGTGTTCACGTCGTGAACAAAGCATGATTATGTTTCATTCTCCAATAAGGATAAAGCGCTTGAACATAACACTGGCATACTCCTGTTTTCATGATCAGCTGTCAACAGTTCGTCAGCAGAAACTCTTTCTAACTTTACGTGTTCGGCTTTCTCTATACAAATGTAGCTTGTTCTGCAAATGAGCCATTGTATCCACTTACAGGTTGAATATGTTCATTCCTTTCTCGTTGTTCACACCATAATACTAAACCCAGTTCCTCAAGTATTAAGATATATGTCACCTTCCAAATTTATTATTCTTAAATGGAAAAGGCTACAGAAGTCTCAAGATAAATAAGGCAAAGTAAATCTAACATACATCGTTCTTATGAATAATTGCCAAAATAAGCAACATTGGTATTTTTCTCGAAAACTCTTAATGATAAATAATCAATCTAGCGGCAATTTTGTATGCGAGGTAGTATGTTGACCAATAATGCGGAGGGAAAGTGACAATTTGACTCCAGACGTCTGAAGGCAACTCTGGAATAGGCCGTTTCCCAAAATACCAGTTCTGTAGTGTATATAATATTTAAAATAGAGGCGAATTAATTTTTAAAATTCCAGGTCAAGACTCTGTTAATATTCCTTGGTTCCTTAGGTTAGGAACATGCATCAAATCATAAGCTTTGTTAAAGAGAATCGAAACTTTGAAAGCTGATATCTCGCTGTTGAGAAAGGGCATTATTCCCAATTTTGGCCATTGACTATTTTAATAATAAAGCAACATGAAAGTTGAGTATTTTTTGCAACATTCAAACACTTTCAAAATCGTGACGTCACACTTTCCCTGCGCAAAGCTCGTACCTATAATTGTCGTTAGAAATTTAAGATATAAGAAAGACAGAAACGCAAGATCTTACTAAACAGTTACGGCGGCTACATTTTATTTTGCCAATTATTTTTGTGGCAAATCAATTTTTTATTATTATGAAACGTTATACTGCGTTCAGAATTATTTTAATTCTTTCTAACTTAATTATCCGTTTCAGAGTGTGTGGATCTTTACACGCAATGTGAAGACGTCAAAGAATATTGTTACTTTTCTGGAGCATGGCAAGATTACATGAGCAAAAACTGTCAAAAGACATGTACAAAGCATTGCACAAGTAAGTCAACCAGATTGTGATATATTACAAATCTCTAGTGGTAGAACTGATTATATATGTCTGTTTATACCCCGTATTTATATTTAGGGATTTTATAACATTAATGGTATTAAAAGCAACAAATGTCTAGAAATAGTGTCTGCAGGAGGTAAGATAGCAGACGAAAGAAAGTTAAGTATCCAAAAGCTAATACTGTACAAGCCAAGCCATGAGTTCAGATTTCAAGGACAACAGTGCCGACATACGTAAGTATGTGGAACGCGTAGTTACATTCCAACAAGGGACATTTATTCGAGCAAGGGATGGTAGAAGAAGTTTTGTGGATATTTGTTTCACGGCAACAAAGTAAAGAAGTACGAAAACTCCCCAAACCAAGTGTGACCACAAGAGGAGGCTTGGAAAATAACAGTTCTCATCAAGGAAACAGTTTTGTCTCTCAATGTAAAAGAAATTATCGGGGCTTTCAAATACTCCTCAAATGGACATATAGACAATGACTTGGATTTATAGGGATATGATACCTGTTTGTTAATTTTAATCTTCAGTAATTGTTTGCTATTATTTGCAGGCAAACTTTTTGTCTTCAAGTAGTTCCGATATCCATAATGTTGTTTTACAGAATGGATTGCAAAGGAGAAGTTACTCAAAGGAAATGTAAGCTGTCAAACAGATCAGGAATTACGTCAGTGATTAAAATCAAACCGTTTAGTAATTATATTGAAGATACTGACGACGATTACCCAGAGATCTGACCAAATCACACTGAGGTCTGAATAAAAATAGATAGTATAAAAGTATCTAACAAAAAACCTGTACTGCTATGTTTATCCTGTGCTGATGTATGCCAGTAAAATTTGGACCAAACAGCTGATATGAGAAAGCGTTTGGAGAGCTGTGAAATGTGGTTCTTTGTTGGAATGATGAGGATCTTTTGGACTGACAAGATCACTAATGACAAAACGTTGAAAAGGGCAGGAATAGGTCCATGTGATCCAATATACCTTTCAGCGTCTTCCTACTTTTAACCGCACAAAATTTACTACTTCCTTATTAAAATCAATCAGTAATTGTGTCTTTCAACAGTCACATCGTGAAGCTTCATCTGACAGACTTTTTCATCCCTCACAATTCGCTGAAAATATCAGAGTGTGATTGATATCTGAGAACAGACTGTGGCTTCTTGCGCAGAAATATGATCCACCTAAAACTATCTGTTTCTAGTTTTAAATTCCTCCATGCCTTTTCACTATACAAACAGCTCATAATATCCATTTTACAAGGGTGACCTCTAGAGAACCCAGGTGTACTCAATGATATGTTTTTGTCATATATAATATAAGTAACATATTTCTTATTGCTACAAAAGGAAAACAGATTGCATTATTTATGTTTTCGTCTCGTTAGACCATCATGCAGTGACTACTCCATTATCATTACCTTTATTGAAAAAATCTTTAGCAATCTCAAAAACGAAATGACGCATCTGGAGCTATCACAAGTTATTGTAGCTTTGAAACGCCCCCTTTTTTACTACATGGCTGTGCTTTGACGTCGTGCGTTGCAAGGACGTTCTGACATCAACGTCCTGCGAAAGTTCCGGAGATACTGTATTTACTCCAGTGGGCACAGTTTCAACTTTTCATGCACTCTCACCAGAGTAATATGGACAGTTAAACGCATACTATTTTCGTAGCATTTAAGCGCGTGGCCCCTTTGAGGTGCGAGGCTTCTAGTCATGTCCCTGTCGCCCCCGCCGCCCTAATGTAATATGATATTCAAGGACGTCACGAATAATGAGCTACGTGAGCGGACGCAAAAAGCCCCAGTCTCAGTTTTACCGCTAAAAGAAGGGTGCGATACTGTGGTCATGTCCTGCGTCTGGCTCCGAGTAATCCAATCCGCATGGTCCTGGATTTTAATCCGTCTGCAGCAGGATGGAGACGCCCACGAGGCGCACCTCGCACTCGATGGCTCGATGTCGTCGCCAAAGATCTGC
>JAAAKL020015841.1:0-11303 GCA_010016065.2 Carybdea cf. marsupialis auct. non (Linnaeus, 1758)
AGTGATTTCTTTCTTTGAAGTCATCGAACAATAATTTCCTGTCAACAAACAATGAAAAAGAAGAGATACACTTAGAAACATAACTATAGAAACTAAAGCCTAGGGCAAAACAGTGATATCAGCCTGTCAGAATACACTGATGTTCCATGATGTGTCTCTACGCATCATGTGTATTTTTGAATCTCTAATTCTGGTTGTAGGTTTAACCTTAAGGCAACAAACAATAAAGGATACACAACAAGTTCATGCTTTCAATCGAAGCTTTTCCGTAAAAGAGAAAGCAATAATAATATCAAAAGAGAAATTAGCACTTTTTGTTCATAGCGCGCAAAGGAATACATTTTTTACTTTCTGAGAAGGGACTTGTTAGTCATACAAAGCAAGCAAACGACCAGCGTGCAGCAGGTTGAGAAACACTGGTTAACAGACTGGTAGACAAGCGACAACAGTAGATTGATGTTGTACTTTATGACAGACGTGTCCATGCCTGTTCCAATCTACTCAGATAGATAAGGTTACCAAGTTAATAAAACAGTAAGGTATTAAAATCACCTCAATCAGTACATTGAAAGAAATGTGCAAGTTGAGTTTACGAGAAGGAAATAAAACGAAGTGAGAAATTGTCTGATATTAAATTACTTATATTCTTACCTTTCTCTCTCTAAATTATGACAAAGTTTAGTCATTTCAAAGGCTTTACTGCCATATCCTCGTTCTAATGTCTGACACCTAAGCCATCCTATTTAACTCTATATTCCAGGGATGGCCAGACTAGCATGTAGAAACGTGCGCTAGACAAATGGGAAAATAGTGCAGATGACTCATCGTAATTCGAATCTGCTTAATTCGACTAAAACTACGTCAAACCCATCCAAAACTAATTTGAAAGTTATTGACATTTAGAAAAATTTATCATACTCTTTCAACGTTGTTCCACGTGCCAAGTACCAGAACAGTAAAGTGGACCTTTTTCACTGTTTTCACAACATGATACCATTCCTGAATACCACTAAACCAAGGTATATTGTGTTTTCATAAACCAATTCAGTATACAGTATGGTTAACAACATTGTATAATCCGAATTATTGCCGCATGTTTCTTCGTATAATTTAGATTCGCGGAGTTGACTGTAAAATAAACTTTGCGTTGCAACATCTGGAATACCAAGGTTCTATTTGAGACCACTGTAAAAACTCGATATTGAAATATGAGGGGCAGTAAACTAAAGTTATTAAGCATTCATGGAAAGCATTGGTTACGGGGGATAAATTTTAAGCGAGGAGGCAGGGGACAAGTTTAACCACTTTCTCCGGCAAAAAATATCTTGTTTATAAAATTTGGCTAGCTGAAAAAAGGTTCATGTTGAAGCAAAACATATTTATAAGGAGTGTAGTGTTTGAGTACAGGTGTAAGGCTTAAACAAAAACAGGTGGCTCACATTTTTTAAGAAAAAGAAAATATACTTATATACGGAGGTCGTATTATAAGTGTCAGTACATTGGTGCTGAAATCTTCGTTCACCTCTTCTCCTTCCTTTTCTCGCTTCCTGTGCTACTCTTTTCATCGAGTTTTTCACAGGGTTGTCCCATTTTCTACGTTTTCTTCCGATCGTTTCAGTATCTCTTCACCTTTCGTACATGATAAGCGATTTTACACGTATCTTTGAACCTGAGATTGGAAAGTGCAGTGGAACTTTTCCCCTCTGTAAATTCACCGTAGGATCATCGTAATCAGTTCGAGATCCATCACCACCATGATTTTGATGCCTCATACACCTCTGTTTCCTTATGTAATCATCGCATTCAATTTTCAAAGTTCTTTTTGAACGACCTAGTTGCAATCCAAAGCTGTCGAAATTGATGGTAACATAGTCCATGTGTCGGAGTCGTATAGTAATAAAGGCACAAGACTGGTTATCAATTCAGTCGAGAAAGCACCATGTATCCTTCAGGTTACTCACATTTCAGAGGTAGCCAAAGGCAACCCAACCAGTATGATCTGTTAAACTTTTCCTCTAAATACAACAATATAGTATTTGTTCTCGAAAGGTAAAAGCCCTGATGCATTTAAATAATCTCCCGCCTTCTTAACTCACTTACAGACCAGGATATGCAGAAAATATAGGGTGCATCTATGAATGAATGGATGAATGAGTGGATGCATGGATGCATTGACGGATGAGTAAGTGAACTAATGAATGGATTAACGAATGGATGGATCGATTGATGAATGGATGAATGGATGGATTGATGGAGGAAGGGATGGACGGATCGATGAATAGATCGACGGACTGACGAATGAGTGGACGGATGGATAGATGGATGGATGAATGGATGAATGGAGGGATGGGTGGACGAATGGATAGAAGGACGCATAAACGGACGTATAGATGTACTTATCAACGGGCCGATTGATGTATGTTTGTATGTAGATATGTATGCAGGTATGTATGCAGGTATGTATGCAGGTATGTATGTAGGTATGCGTAAGGATGGATAGATGCATGAATGAAGTTGGTGAAGATGAGAAGTGCTGATTGTATTAACAGTATCGATTTTAAGAGAAAGGAGTGATATAAGAGCAGAAACCTTGTGATGCCCTTTTCATCCTCATATTTCTGAAGTATTAACCTTTGAAAAAATAATGAAACTTTGTTTGCATTTCTTAGGGCATCTTGTGCAAGCGTGCACGAAATTTCGAAAGTCACTATACGACTTCCACGAAGCAGTTGGAGAAATTGATAAAACCGAGTGAGTAAAACGGTGGTCTTTTACTATCTTCTTAAGTTACTCGTCTTCTATTTTCCTGTCAAGTCTATAAGTCTATCTACTAGGAATTGAAAATACTCGAATGATTAAGAGTTGGAAGGAGTTAGTCTATATCATAATAAAAAATTGAAGGAACTGGACATGACAGATAGAACTGATGCTCTGGTGTAAGACTAGATTCTGCGTAGAAACATGAGGACGCGCAAAAGAACATGCGATTTATTTATGAATACTTGGATGCTTTTCTCTTTCGATGCTCACCATCGACTGAGATTGAAACAATAGTAACAGACGCATCATCACTTTTCACGTTAGAGAAGTTTAAGTATTAACAACGAAGATGCTTGGCTAGTCAACTGTGCATGACAAAAGAACAAAGGTGCCAACTGATCGTATAAAATGTTACCACTTTTGGTGATAAGGGTCATCTCTCAACTCAAACTAGTGATAGCGATGAAGACGGTTGATGAGCTTTGGAACGAGTATATTTCTTCCATCGGTATGACCTAAATTGTTTTCATATGGAGCAATATGTCAGCTGTACTTTGAGACCAGATACGCTGTTATCTCCCACGTATCTGAAAGAGTTCCTTTAACCGGTAGCCGTTTAAGTAATGCACCTTCCTCTTCTATTTTGGGTAATTTCAAGAGGATTGTGGGAAGTGTTATATTAAAGGAATTCAACCTTTTGCAGCCCCTTCATATTACTTACAACCTTTCGATCTATAAAGGTGTCCTATTTTCCATGCTCTGTGTTACCAAAAAGTCGAATTTTTCTCTACTTTCCCCGCTCCCTTCGATATACATTATATCCCTCCTCACTTTACTACATTATTTTTTATTACCTGAATACGATTGTGCCTCTGTAAAAGATTGTAATCATCGTACATACCACTATTTCAATAAACTGACCTCATTCTTTAATGATGATGACCTATAGCATGATTAGGCAAAAAAATTGCGTAAGGGTTGAAATCCTTGTGAGGTCTTAAATGCCAAGTGTCATTTTGGGGGGTTTCATATTTCTCATTAGATTTTGAATTTATATTTTAATAATACGCACCCTACAAAAGTAGAAAAAGATGTAAAGTCTCCTGCTTTAACTCTGTTTAAGTATTTAGTTTTCAAGACTTATTTAATATGAATACAAAATTACATAAATTAATCTCGGAAATTATACGCTGTTGGGCGTCATAAAACACCGACTTTTTTGTTGGCTTACCCAATTATATGTGAATATTATAATGCGTAGTAAGAATCAGGTATATTCTCGTAATTGAAATTTCATTTGGATAAATGAATATAATACTACATTGATGCCGTCTATATTCTAAAAAATGAGTCATCACTATTCCGCCATTTACGTCTAGCTAATATTCCCTCTACTTAATCTCTCTAACCGTAAAAATTGTCATGGTAATTCTAATGTTGGTGGAAATAAAATACACCCTGTTTCATAGCTTCTAACTTAAATTTTATAGTGCACTGGCTGTCAGAATGATCAACGACAAATTAATGGCATTTGAGCGATACTTCGTGACGCAAGAAAGTCTACCAGACGAGGCCTCAACACGGTGAGTAAGATGGGTTCACAAGATGGTAATACTTCAGTTTAAGTTTAGCAAGTCAAAGTTAGCCTTTTCCCATAGCTTGACAGTGTTTTGGTATGGTTAAGGTAGCCAGATTTTCCCTTCCTGTTGACTATACGGCTTTTGGCAGAATGTTGTTACAACTAGATAAGGACAAAATGTACAAAACAATATAGCATGGCAAAATTATAAAACTATTCATCAAAACAGTGATGTGAGAGACCAACAGGTCAGCCTACATTAATTAATCAACTACTACGTTAATACCTCTTTAAGATTGGGATCTGACAGAGTGTAAGCAGATGTGTTGCAAGGGGCTGTAAAAAAACTGGAAATTTGATGGACGGCAATGAGGGTAAAAGTTGATAAATCTACCCAGAAAAATGTAAAAAATTAGAACCACAGTACTATAAACCGTAACTTACATTACGCACACGCATAGAGGAATTCTATTTCGAGTGAAAATGAATGTGAAATTATATTGAATACATATTGAATATAGAGTAATAATAGGTCTTAAGGAGACAAAACGGGGTTTAAAAAGTTTGTTGATGGTACAGTATAATAAAAACGTACGAAAAAGCGAATTCATTTTGGTAATTAAAACCTTTTTTCGTCTGATACTTCTCAGAGTACAAAATCATCAGAAAATGAAATTGAAAGGGAATCATCAAAGTTATTTACCCAAAATGTGAGTTTTCAAAATTGCCAATCAGAACTCTGACTGCCAGATTGGTGTTGTTTTGACCAATCAGTGTCCGTGAAACTGAATGTTTTACCGAAAAGGTCCATTAAAAAGACAAATACTATTTTTGGACGGATTCTAAAACGGCCAACTAAACAGCAGACCTAACTTTACCTATTTTACGCAAGCGGCCACCCGTATATATTTTTGAACAGTCTGGGTTTTCAAGGAAGTACTGTCCTTTGGCAAAGTCACATTACTTAGCAGCGTGTTTAGTTTTAGGCACACGACGTGGTTGTTTCCTTGTAGGAGTTGGTGCTTGGCGAATACAGCATGGAACATGCAGCTTAATTCTCTCAACCAACTTCAAGATGCCGACATAACTAGCCACGCATTGTGAAGAAACGTGGATATTTGTGGAAGGCACACGGTCTTTGTAGTTAGCTGAGAACGCGTTTCTACAGAAATAAACTACGCGTGGGTTAACAATGCCGAAAGACTTCTATATGGGCTTTTTGAACTGGTTTCGCGTCGAAGCGAAACGTTACCAAGACACGGTAGTTTTAAATACACATAGCATTTTTAGGTCCAAAAGGAAAAACCCAATAATTTAGCCTTGATGGTAAAGTCGACGACATCTTCGGGATATCCATTAGATAAAACAGCACGAAATAGCGAAAACATTTTAGCACTGAAAAGTATTTCTTCCTATCTCAATTCTTACGGTTTGTACTCTGAGGGGTGTCAGATGAAAATACTTTTCAGTACTAAAATGTTTTCGCTATTTCGTGCAGTTTTATTGTTTTGTACCGCCAACAAACTATTTGAATCTATTAGATAGAAAAATCTGCCTTAGCAAATCGATTTCTGGCTGTATTTTCTCCTCTAAACAAATCATGAGTGTACGGTGAAGCAAGGCTTTGACGAGGTTCACTTTCCGTGTTTAGGGGCAAACAGAGGTTCAAGAAATGACTTGACCAGAAAATGCAGCTTTCCTGTACACATTGGTCACAAATTTAGTGCCATCTTTCTCCACCAAAACGTCAAGGAATGGCAAGGGGTTGTTTACCTCCTTTTAAAAGTGAAAATTAATGCCTGGTAACTAGTTGAGTTTTGTAAGAAATTGGTCAAACTCGGACAAATTTTGAAAGACTGCAAATGCGTCGTCTACATATCGGAAGTACAAAAAACAGCAAATTTTTGGGAGGATTGAAAAAGATGAAGTACATGGAAACCAACAAAGATATTAGCCGACGCTTGACCCAAGGGACTACCCATGCTTACCCCATTCCATTGTCGGTACATATCATTATTGAAGCTGAATTCGACACCAGGTGCCGCAACATCCATTAATTCAATGAAGACAGGGAATTGTGGATGCATGACCTCACCCAAATACAATGCGTTGGCATTGGCGAAAGACAGATATCTCGAGAACAGAAGTTTGGGGTTTGTGCGAATTTAGCAAAAGTGAGTACAGTTTGTAAAAGTTCTGAAAACCACTTGGCCATTTCATATAAATTTTATGGATTTCATTTTCAATTTGATATTCTTAGGATTTGTTACTCAGAGGATTGTCAAAAGAATAAACCTTTTAAGAAAAAACAGGAATTCGCTATTTCGTGTAGTTTTAAACGGAGTTTGTTTACTTTTGTTGCCATTACTGGCGTTGCTAGATTTATACACAGAGTGGAAGATTAATATCTTGCTGTTACCACATTTCTTTCTTTACGGGAGAGCATACACTATTCCGTACGATTAACATCAATTTTGATCTTCGAAGATAATTTCGTAACCCAAGAGAGCTAGTAAAAAGATTCCTCATATTAAAGAAGTCATGTAAACAATAACATGTAGTGAATCTGATATCTATACTATCCCCAATAATCCCCTCTATTCCCTATGAAGGCAACGGAGTAAACTTACATTTTGTTAACCATGCGTTGAAAACCTGGTCCACGTCGCCCTCCCCAACGTTCCAAACAGCTCCTCTTCTTAAACTCAACGATCCAACTCTAGATATTCTATACGTTCATTTATTACAACCATTCTCATCTTTCAGCTACGATAAATGTAAAAATAACGCAACAAGTTCATAGCAACAGTAACGGCTTCACAAGAAGCAAGTTGGTTATTTATGGCAACCAATGACCATCATATTACAAAATTACACAGGCTCCTTTTCGTTTTGCGATAATTTTACAATAGATTTTGTGTAGTTGTAACGATCTCTGATGTGATGAGCACCGTATATTCTTATTATTTTATAATGACAAATCACATATCACAACCCATTGATAGTTCATTTTACGCTATTTATTAATATCCGTGTGGTTGAGTTGTTTGTTTCATGGCACTGCTTCCCAGTTAGGATTTCCTTACACTCAAACGAAAACCCTGGCCTTGTATTCCTTTCTACGCAATTTCAGGCAACCTTTCACACGGGGGCCTTGTAGTCGCAGCTGGTATGCAATACGACTGAAGTAAGCATAGCAGGTTGCCTATAAAAGACAGTTTTTTAATCCAAGGGCTAGATGTGCTTACATGAGACAGTTCTGGTTGCCCAAATTATTTTCTCTGTTATAAATCTGCCATCTTGACTTACTATTACTTCATAGACCAATGATATGCAATCCGTTACCTGTAACCCATAAAACCTATTTTATTCAGATTTAATGCTCTTTTGACCACATTTCTTTGCAGCCATATCTACCAAATGTCAAAACTTCGTCATGCTTTGAATGATATTCTACTTGGAAAGGGAGGTGCTTACAATACATATTTATATGAACTCACTTTGTATTTACATCATTTAAACATGGCAATGAGTGGAATAGAAAACCCATTTTGATCCATACAATGCTGGCTCCTTGTGAACAATAGCGTACAAGCTCAACTTTTTTACGGTTACAATTTTTAGTGCATATTTCACAAACTTTAAATGATGGTGATTTGCATATTCGATGTCATTTATATGTGCTGTTATAAACATGATTCGCCAGAGGAAGAGATCTGCCATGCTTGTCAATAAAATCACTCGATAAATTCATTCGTATCCAAATCGTACTTCCCAATAATGGAGTACAAACTCTCAAAGGATGAAAGGAATCGAATGATAACTACCGAGTTCGAGCTGCACTTGGGCCGCTAGCAGGGTCTTGCGGTCGCTATGTTTTGCCTTCTTGAGTCGATACGAAATCAACAAACATATCGCTATCGTTGTTTCTAATCTAGCAAACGTTTGAATGATGTACTATGAAGTAGTTTTGCTCAAGACAGCGAGAAGTTATTATGCAAACAATGAAAATTGGGATAAAAAGTTACAGTTGTCTTAGATCTACAGTCTTCTCATTTGCATCTCTATGCTTCCTGGTCGGTCGGTAGTCGTCAGCCAGTTGCATCATAGTTGTGTCTAACCCAATCCCTTATGTGCGTTTGATAATGTTGTTTGTGTCAGCTTGGCACAAGTAATTTTAAAGCTTTCAAACAATATGTTTTGTCACCTCCTTATATTTCCTTTCAACAATGTTTACGCAAGAACGTGGATAACCTAAAATGTTCTAGATTGTTTAATTGAAGACTTGGTTCCATTGCAGAGGGATTTAGAAAAAACAAATATATGAAAAGAATAAAAGCAGACAAGTAATGTTCTACTAAATTCATCTAAGCAATGATTTCTAAGCATGTTTGAAAGGATTTAGATCTTCACAGACTTAACAAGGTATAAATGATACATTTACCTTGATGAGATCATCACGGCTCTTTGCAATTTTTTTTCCCCAAGATATTTCCCAAAGAAACAAAACTAGTTTTAGATGAAAACGTTTAATAAAGGCGCTTTAAAATTTGATAAATATCAGAACTATTTCTGGATATAATTTTTTCTTTCAACGTTTTCATGCGTTATCCCTAGCTCACATGTTGGATTCCATCCTCCCCCTAAATTTTAAACATTGATAACTATTTTTCTGTTATAGTGTTACAACTGAAAGTTTGCAAATTTGATCTTCTATCCTTTTAACACCATACTTAAAAAAATGGAGTCCTCTTTCTTAATATATAGGGTTTTTTGTATTACCTTTATACAAAATAGATAGTATTCAGCGGCAAGTTTGGTCTTTTTGTAGGTTAAAGATGTTAAATGACTGTTTCTATGAGTTACAACTAGTGCAATACGGAGATATTTAAGTCTTCGAAAATCGGTGGTCTTATTCAATAGTCGTCTAAGAACTATTCTTGGTCATAAAAACATCATTGTATCAACTATCTCACGAAAGCAAAATGTAACAAATCCTAAAAAAATTAAGAAACTGAAAATTTGTGATCTCGCATTACTCTCGGTTTTTAAATCTTCAACAAAGATTTATTTTATATTCATCTCATATTGATCAAAATTTGTACTAAATCCTAGAGTAGCTCTTAATTAGTTTTCAAGGAAAATACGAGACGGATACTATCATCTCACCATGGTTAAGGCACGTAGAAAATGCCCCTGTTAGTTAAATACCCCAAAAATAAGGTCAGTTTTGATATCCATTTATGAAGAAGATATTTAAAGTACGTTACATAACCGTTTCTCAACGCTCCCTAACAAAAGCCGCTCCTCGATCGTTCCATGACTTTCGAATAACCCTTCGAATAAGTGTTCGAATAACTGTTCGAATAACTGTTCCAATAAACGTTTGAATAAACCCTCGGACTGTAATAGTACACGGGATATTGTTATCAATTATATGATTGGACTAGCAGGCCACCCACCACTGATGGGTCAGTCTCAGTCAGTATAATTTCTAACGGGCGCACATACATTCTGAACCCTTACTTAATAACACCATGAAGTTCGGGACTACCATGGAGAAGTCCTGCCCGTAGATCAACTCTGGCGTGGCTCATCTGTCGTCGTCAGAATTCCTCGGGTCTCAGGAGGCCAACACCCGAATTTCGTAAAGGTTCGTCAAAAAATGGAGGAGTAGAAGCAGAACATATAAGCATACTCACACAATCCCATTTATTGTTTTGCGGAGCCACCGGTCTTCATCACCTGGAATACAAACACAAAAAATCAAGGACAGTACTAGCGATTTCCTTTCAAAAAGTGATTAACCCCTGATTCCTACCCTAGAAAAGGTTTTTGAAGTACGAATAATGGCTTCGCCACTTTGTACAATGTAGTGTTTTGTATCAAGTTTTTGAAACGTTTCCGTTATTATGGAGAAGACTAATTTAGTAAGGCATTTCAGTTTTACTAACTTTAAAAATACGTTGAGTGGTAAAAAAGTAGTTGTAAACTTCCTGCCATTGATAGAGCGTAACAAGATCAATCATGAACAAAATTAAATTACATTAAAAACGAAAAATGCAAACAAATCAAAGGCTGGAACATGGGGAGTGCAGATTCGCAGCAGCTGCACACATGGTACTTACGTGTCTTTTTGCCGCCATTGAAATGCCAACTTTATGTCTTGGTACAGTGAAGCGCAACCATTTCATATCATCCTCAAGGATATTACACCCTTGGATCATGAGCCAGCCGCTCAAACAAGTACTCGGTCCCCTGGACAACCACTTCTCCACTCTCATAGGTGCACAAGCTATCAAGACGAGGAGAGGGTACTTGCAGTTATCCAGGGATCCACGTTTCTTGTAATTTATGAAGGTGCATCATTGATTCAGTTATAAAAAGGTACAATTTGAACTTACATGTGTCCAGTAGTGAAGCCAAGGCATCAAATCAGGTTGTATTTTAAGTGTGTCATGGGGAGGATATCAAACAGCAACTTAACCAAAAACGTATCCTCATCTTGCCCAAATTGTTTGCGCCTCCTTTGACTTAGTCATGAAAATATTACAACTTGAAACTGAGATAAATGCACTTACGTTTAAATCTTCTCAAAAAGTACTCTGACACTCAAATGAGCAACATTTGTAGTTTCATCCACTTGAACGCTTGAGAGGAAATACTCTGCAAGACCTTTGTTGATTGTTTTCCCAATTATATTATCAAGACACTGGAAACACCAGTAAAATTACCGTGTGTATTCCCCCCTTATTGCGCGTTTTATCGCGTGGCTTATAGCAGGGAACTGCTATTGTGGTAACTTCGTGCCTCAGCTCGATAGCGAGGCTGTGATGGGTAGCAATTGATAGTTTGTTGGTACACTGTGGGACACTTGTTTTTCATCTTCCTTTCTAAAGATTAATGAAGATTTGTAAGGTCTCTTCTTTAACCTGACGTAAGACATGTAGGCTGTAAGCGTTTT
>JAAAKL020015842.1:0-11303 GCA_010016065.2 Carybdea cf. marsupialis auct. non (Linnaeus, 1758)
GTTAAAATTTCCAGGGCAGCGTTGGTTTCAGCCCCAAGACCTCAGATTAGCGAAAACCGTCGACTATATGTCAAGAATAACTGAAAGCCAATCGCCGCGCAAATTACTGTGTGCCCTTGTTAATGAACTATCTGTAGGCATCAAACATATTTTAGTTATTTTCAAACGGAAGATAGTTCTAGTAT
Source organism: Carybdea cf. marsupialis auct. non (Linnaeus, 1758) (assembly GCA_010016065.2). Classification (NCBI taxonomy): domain Eukaryota; kingdom Metazoa; phylum Cnidaria; class Cubozoa; order Carybdeida; family Carybdeidae; genus Carybdea; species Carybdea cf. marsupialis auct. non (Linnaeus, 1758). The sequence goes on from JAAAKL020015842.1 coordinate 186, forward strand.
ATGGTTATTTAACCTTACATTGGTTGACACGTGTGCACAGCTGAAGAAGCTCTTGTGGGAATTTCGTATATAGGTTTATCTGTCTTGGAATTAAGTACGAATTCCTACTTGACGCCATGAAGCTCTAATAGGAGACATTTGGAGATTTTATCTGATCATCATAAATAACCTGAACGCTGACTGCATTCGATGCAAATTTATGATATTTCCACTCTTGAATAATGTGATATATATATAGCTAAGATAAGATATATAATGGATATATACGAACAAGAACTGTTGGTACAGAGTGCTTGACATGACAAGCTAGGGCTTAATACCACTAACTAGTAGTAAAAAGTAAAATCAAATCAGAAAGTGGACAAGAAAGGGAACAATCCAGGTACCATACTAAGTTCTGTAGCAATGTGAAACACAGGCTGGAGTTCTCAAACTGCAATTTGAGCCCAAAAGAGTGTAACATTAAGTATAGCATATGGAGGAGAGTTGTTAAACACGCTAAACCGCACTATGGAGGTAGGCGAAAATGTAACTTAGGCATCAACGAAAAGTATGCTATTATGATTGCTAACAAAAGTAAACCAACAAATAAGTATTTTAAACTATTTTCGAACTTTTCCTGCATAGCAATTTTTTAGCGTGCCAATAACTGCCTTGCAAATGACTCAATATCGCACTTAGATGGTAAGGAAGATTAATAAGATCTTTTTCGGCCAGATGAATGTCAGAGGATAGGGCGTGAAACATAATGCAACTGCTATAATTCTCTACGGTTATTGTTTATTTCACCTACTTAAGTAGGGTCTCCAATTCAACTTGTAGAAGAACCTGTTTATGAATAAGATGAAATCCAAAACAGTGCTTTGTGCTCCCAAACCGTCGAGCGTGTTGTGGACCCTGATTACACGCATGATTAATGTTGGTTTGGTCACGTGACTGAACTGGATCTGCCGGACAAATTGTAGCGTGTAAATCAGCCTTAAGGAGCAATAATAAGGTATTTTTAAAATCCTCTTGCCTTAGATGAAGTTACAAATAATTGTGACTGTGATTTTACAAGTTTTAATAGTTCCTGATTAGGGTATGGTTCTTGAAAAAATTTTTATCTCCTAAGTTTGCGAAGGCTAGTTACACCTCTGGGTGGCATTGAGATTATGCTCTACTGGAGAGGCTGCTATAACAGTGTTCCTTTTTGTGTCAAATTATTTTAAAATCTCTAAGGATCTGCACCATAAAGAGTCCAGGCTTTCTCAAATACTTTCCAAAATTATGTTCATTGTTCCTCCATTTCTGGCGTTGTCATTTGAAGGTGTATACATATCTGATAGCACCAATATGGTCATCTATCCTCGGTTTTACTAATTTTCTGCTTTAAATGGGCAGAAAAAATTTAGATAAACTGTTAATATTACCATATACCGATAATACAGGTAGTGTGGATAATTTCTAGCATGCAACCTCAAAAATCTATATCCTCACTGTCAGAGTTAATCATTTCTGATTGTTTTGAGACAACCAATCAGACAATCTTTCATCAAAATATAGAAGGCTGAAAAGTTCTTAGATCAAAGTTGGGGACAACGTCCGGGGTGACCCCTTGGAATGGTAGCTTATTAGACAGTTTAAGTGTAAGTCATATTCAGCAAAAGCTCCCCCTTTGTCCTTCTTTTGCAATTTATGGAGAGGGAAGCAGGACAGAGCGATCTTCTCAATTAAAGGAGTAAGACTGCAGAAAGTGAGACGTATGAATCTGTATCACTGACTTCTAAAAAACACTGGATCGAGAATCTTCCGTGTCAAAGTGAGGTCAGTGGCGGGACGCCATTTCAGTTCCCATGAAACAAAGCTCATAAACAATGTCACGCAACATGACAAACCTTCCCGCGCTATTTTAACTAAATGGGGCCAACAGTCGTGACTACACTTTATCGCTGCTGGAAGCAATTGGAAGCTCAATCAAGTCTTTTATAGAGATCAGTGATCTACCTACTGTATCCATAAGTGTTAATCATGGAACGAGACACATATAACCTCGGAACCATTTCCGATGAGTACCTTTCCCAATAGAGTTGTTGGAGACCGTCTGACTACCCGGACCGTTTGGCTACATTTGCCTCGTTTTCGCATATACTGCCTCATTTTCAACTATACGTTGAACCTGTATGAAAGAGGTAGAAAAACTCCACTGGAGTATTGGCCTTGTCACATCAAGTACCAGTACACAACAGACTTGTAAACATTGTTTCCGTCTGACATCGTTTGTGTCGACAAATCGAATGTACTCAGATAATACGTTTCCATTTCTACGCAAAACGTTCAGATGGACCATCTAGCTATCTTATTCGACCTCTCATTCATACAGGCTCAACGTCTAGTTGAAAATAAGGCAGAATATGCGAGAACGAGGCAAATGTAGCTAAACGGTCCGGGTAGCCAGACAGTCGCCAACAGCGTCCAGCGACTGACCTCACTTTGAGACGGAAGATCCTCGATTCAGTGTTTTTTAGTGATCAGTGGATACAACACTTATCTTTATGTACTGCAAAGTTGTGGAAAAAAGGGAAAGTAACTTGCCTTGGGTTTCACTTGGATATATAGAAGGAACCCAGGACCTCGTACACTAAAAACTCCGACCTAATCACTACACTGATGGGAATGGCACTGGTGAAACTTTAAGCAAAACAAGAAAAATTAGGCTGTTGTGGTGCTGAAAATATGGTACCGGCTTCCCAAATTGTCAACTTAATTATTTTGGTGCAATGGGTAAGTTGGCGTTTTCTTGTGCCAGAAGTCTCAGGCTCAATCCCCAATGGTGCCATATGCACTTGTGATCAAATGAGAGCATTAACACAAATACACTGCACTGTTTAGTGCAGTGGTTAAGCCAGAGATTTTGGCACGAGTTGACCTGGGTTCGATCCTCGCCAGTGCCGTACATAATCATCTTTATAGAAAATATGTATCCCATGATACCTCGTGTCTACCTGAGCACTTACATACATGCGTTGAACGGTGTTTAATAATGACGAAAAAGTTCTAAAGAAGTCATTTTTAAACTAGAGGATCCGGAGGCTATTACCTCAATACAATGGTAAAGGGCAATCCGCCGCTTTATGGCTTCGCACAGTGGCTAACAGTCAAATAAACATTTTTGTAGGGGTTTTCTAGGGGATTTTCTGCAAAGTTTCCAGGGTCTTCCAAGGATTTCCTAGGTCTTAAGAGCTTTAAATTTGCTGAATTGTGATTCTAATTGTGATTCTAATTGTAATTTTTATTGTGATTCTAATTGTGATTCTAATTGTGATTCTAATGGTGTTTGGGTTTGAATTTTGATTTTTCGCACATCAATATTTGGCTTTGCAGCGTTGTTACATTTTCTGACTACTTTGCATGTAAACACCGTTTGTGGCCAACTGCAAAAGAACTCTGGTGAAATGATAATCCTGTCAAGCGGTAAGTGGTAAGAGACATGACACGCCTATTGGACACTGGTCCTGAAGACACGTCTCAAGCGACTGTAATTTTTCTACAAGTACTTAATCTGCTTCAGGACTTTTCCTCAGGGGTGGGTTGTGATTTGAGGGTTTTCCTGGGGTTTTTTCCAGCGGCAAAGAATTTCCAGGGTTTTTAAGGGTCTTCTAGGGTTTCTAGGGTTCCCACGGTTTGTTGGCCACTCTGTTTAGTGATCTCGTTACAAATGTGTTGCTGGCACTACTGTAAATATTCCTTGCGCACCTTCAACTATCATTCAAAGAAATTGTTTACCGGACGAGGTGCTATATATAATATATACACGTAACTATAATCACGACGATTATCTGAACATACGAGAGTGCTCAATGCATAAATGCAGAGCAGTATAAAGATTTGCCTGATGATCGTGAATACGTAACACTCGGAGTAGCGAATTTCCAAATCTCTTCCTTTAGTGTCTCTCTACCCCTTCCATATCACAATTCCGAGGAGAAATCTTGCTCACGACTACCCTCCACCATTTTGCAGATTCCTGATCCTGGTCGCTGATTGGTCAACCCATACGACAAGACTGAAGGCTTGTCGTATGAATCGAACATGTTCTATTCATGAGTTTTGTCGTATAGGACTGATTTTGGGCTAGTTTGGTCGTACAGGACAAGGGTTCAAAGTCCAATACGACCAAGTTATACGACAAGTCGCATCGTGTAACCAGGCCTTAAACGTTAAAGGTGCAGGCCATGTCCACCGACATTCCTGGTATCAGGGGTTCTGCTTTAAAATCTTGCACTTACCTTCAAGTATCCCTCTCTTATTTATAGCTGTTCCATTGCCACCAAACTACGATGCAAGGCGAAAACATAGAGGTAAGAGCATGCATAGTGTGTCATGGAGCAACTTTGCAAAATGTGTAGTAAAGCAAATAATCCTTAATGTGTTGAAACTTCCATAATAATCGGTTGACAGAAAATTTTTGGGGGGGCATTGATAATATGTTGAGTTTATACGAAGTACTTGTCGCTTAAAAGTTGCGTAGGCCACATTTTTACTACGTTATATGGTTAACGCAATACGTGGGGGTAGACATCTGTCTTCTTGCCAATAGCATGTACAGTGTGATATCCAAGTAATAGCAGGTTTTAAGTGGGTCTTATATCACATTACGTACTTGCAAAGGTTACTGATTATTAAGGGCGGTGTAACACTTCTTGAAACAAGGGTTTGGGTGAGACATGAGTTCAAATGATCTCCAGATGCTCAACAAATAAAGATATGACTTTCTTATTAGCATCCATAGGTGGCTTAAACTCTAAAACTGCACATTTCTTAGATACTTAACAACGTCAAAGGGAAATTCTAACAGGTGAAAAACTTCTTCTGCTATTCTCTTCATCAGGCAAAGAACGTCGTGTAGCCTTTTAGAGCAGAGGAGCACGTATGTCAAACATTTCACGGTTATGCTTCTTCTTATTCTAAAAGGTCGAAAATCTTCTACTGCTTTTCCCTTCGTAAGAGCAAGAACGGAAAACACATCTACCTAATCAAATATCGGGCGATTCGGTTATCAACACCATAGGAAACCATTCATTTCCATAGTAGCATCTTCTATGAGTGAAACCAAGGTTACTTAGAATACCTTGTAGCCTATAACCGCAGGGGAGCACGTCATGTCAAACATTTCACGGTTATGCTTATTCTTATTCTGTATTGATCTATAAGCTGAAAATTGTTAACTAAATCTCTACCGTTTTATTGTTCCTACTTCCGTACAAAACAAACTTAGGATACTCCCTTCCTGTTTAATCTTAGAATTAAAGTTTTAATATCTTAAACAGTAATTCTCAACTTGCTAGCATGAATTTAGATTTCAAAAACGATTGGTAATCGACTTTCGTACTTTCTATAAAGGGCGAGGCATTTATTTCGACATGAATTTATTTACTTCTTCCAATAGACCTTTCAGATCAAGAAGCCTTGGAGAATGAAGTCAACAAGCCGGGTTAGTATAGACAGACATGGATACCTCAGGCGCGTAGGGTTGGTTGGGGTCGTTGGGTGCGACAGATTTAACTTAGGTGCCCTTTCTTTAAAGAGGAATAAAAAACATTTAGGAATAAATCAAGCCATTAATTGGCAGACGTACATTCAAAATGAAATACTTGCAAAACTGAAAGAGAACAAGGCATTCCATTTCAAAGAGGAAACTTAAAGATTGCGTGAAGTAAATTACAGGTATTTGAACAAAGAGCTACTTGATCAAATATGTCTGCTTTACTTCACGTAATCTTGAAGTTTTGTAGTACCGAGAACATGTTCAAAGAGGGAACTATAGCTCGGATTACTTTATACCCATTCACTTCTCCAGTGCCTTTTTAAATTTTCGACCCAGCTTTAACCCAAGCTACGCGCCTGATACTAATTAGAGATCAGTTTTATTAAGATTCTGCTGCTAAGAAGCAGAAGCAGCATAGTAAATCTAGATTGAGTGCTTGCAATTCTGTGTCATAAGAACATCATAAGTAAACAAATTTCTACTCCAGTTTTACTCTCTAATTTTCTTGAATTTTTTCTTCTCCATTTAATGTCTTCTTTTCCAATTCCAAACTTATGAGGTTTGATGGTGCCCATATACATAGGACTTGTTACTGGAGCATAGAGCACTTTAAGACTGGATGCCCTTCCTGACATCACCAATGGCCCTTCTGAGATTTGAACCTTGACCCTCTTGACCCTCTTGATCTGAAGACCAGGAACTTATCCACTTGACCACGGCGGCTGATGCCTGTAGAAAATCTTAAAAAGGAACCGACAAAACAAGACATAAACGTTGTCTGACAAGTAGCTTCCAATAGTGAAAGCTGGTGCTTTAACACGCTCTTGCACTCAGTCCGCTCCTTGCTCTGCACTGAGGCTAATTAGAGATCAGTTTTAGTAAGATTCTGCTGCTAAGAAGGGTTTTTAAAGGTTCAAATCTGTACAGTCTGGACTCGTGGTCTACCTCGATGCATAGAAATGACGTCTGGAAACACTTCTGACAATATTATATCTTAGGTATTTCCCATCATTGCACGTTACTAAGTTGGCTGTGATGAAATGAGAAGGGGAGGAAAGGGCTATGCTCGACTATATGGAAGGGAAATTTGAGCAGTGAGCCAACGAAAGAACCAAAGTAAATTAGACAAATTACCTGCTTGTAATAGAGTGCAACTGAAATAAGTGGAAAACTATACTTCTTAAACAGGGTGCCCCCGTTTAAATTACCTTGGATCAGCATTTTTTCCTGTCTACTTTATATTAAGATTAAAGGCTTATTGCATGGTACGATCTGTCACTTCGACCCACAGTTCGTGTGACGTAAAGTGTTTAGTTAAGACACCAGATTTCACGGTCAATGATCTCATCACAAATCTGCCCGACATCAGAAAATCTGTTGCATTACATTGCAACAGATACAGTACCGGTTTCTCATGCTGTGGCAGTGAATCCGCAGTTTAAACATGGGCGCACAGAACTCGTGATACACAAACACGACTTTTTCAAAAGCAAAGCTTCCCTTTCTGATACATATATCGTAACAATATCCGTGCTTTATGGCGAAAAGCAGCAAGGATAACCATGAAAGTACAAAGAGAAATTGAGCAGCATCCTCAATATACTACCTCCAATGTTATCACCTTAAGCTGTTCTCGCTCATACGGGGCCACATGCGTTACCCCCTTCATCTCCAGCCCCACCCTAACCTGGCAACAATTGTGTTAATTGGTTAACCTTCATTTCATACTGCAGAAACCTTCGTTAAAGGACAAGATGACAAGAAAAATCTGATACGAGGTATGCTTGATGATTATGAAATAATTTGGAAATGAAATTCTTATAGTACGTACACTGCAATTTTATACTATCACTTCCTTACCAGGCATAAAAAAGGCTCGCAGCTCATGCCGGATATTAATGACATTTTATCTGGTTTACTCTCCGCGGAGAGCGAACAAATAGGCAAGCTTTTACAATCACAGCCATGTTCCCATTTTACATCTTGGTACGCGCATGGCAATAGACATCATATCTTACTCTAGGGTACTACAGCAATGGTAAAACATTTACGTCTAATTACCCTTGGTTACCTTTGCCTCTAAATATATATCAACTCACTTTATACACAAGAGAAATGCAGGCTACGTCCCTTAGTTATCCGTACATTAAAAACAGAGAAGATATGATATATTCAAGTTCTTGATTCAGTAAGCAACTTTTAGATGCAGTAAAACCGATCTGTTCAGTTTAGGTGGAAAAAAACCTTGATGAGAGCAGCAAAGGCCTTCAATGGTACAAAACATTTATGCATCAACTTCCGTTGTATAATTGTATAACCACTAATTAAGGATACAAATCAAATTCTGAAGGTCTAAAACGGCGTTCTTCATGATAAAAGAGACCGTATCAAGGCTGGACAGCTATGCATTGACGGAGCAGACAAATTAAAGCCATGTCCACTGTCGTGATACACGAAAAAGGATCGAATCCTTCCATACAATCCCTCCAATATTTTTTTAACGTCTCCTCCACTTTACAATCGAACAACAACTAAATAAATAACATTAATTACACACTATTTATACAATTAAGTAAATATTCATAGGGAACCGCGACAACGCAACACAGGGAACTGCGATGATTACAACATCCACCATCATGGATACTGAACATGATAACTCATTTCAATGTGAGATAGACTAAATGAAGCATCGCAAGATCTGATAATATAGGAAGATCTAGGAAGAAAATGTCAACAATCGTGACTGAGTAAAGTACCTGTAGTGTGAACGAGTTCTGGGGACATTCGAATTCGTTTGAAATTGTTTGACTTCGAATTATAACAGATTTCCAATTATTAAAATTTATCTTTTCGTTCGTTCTCCAAATTCTTAATGAGCGCCCTATTTCGAGTAAGTGCCTCATTAAAAGTGCTGCAATAAATAAAAGCTTCTTAGGGAAATATGCTAATGTAGCGTTGCTACCATGACCCCTAGACCGATGCAGTCAGACAAAGGTTCCATTTTTGACCACGTGATACAATACTTCTCTGTAAAGTTACGTTATTAACCTACTCTGAACCAGGTGGCACCACTGATCTCTAAAAACACCGAATGGAGCATTTTCCGTCTCAAAGTGAGGTCAGTCGCTGGAGGCCATTTCAGTCCCCAAGAAACAAAGCTTATAAACAATGTTATGTAACATGGCAAAACTTCCCGCCCTATTTTAACTAATGGGGGATAGTACTTGTGACTACACTTTTTCGTTGTGCGATGAAATAGTATATGGTATAACATAATGGTATTATTTTCTTATACTTTGCCGTTTGCGCGATGGAAAATCGACGCTCAGAAACTTGAAGAGAGTCGCTATCCAATTTTTAAAAGCAAAACTTGACATCAAATGCAATGAATATCAGAAAGCAAACAGTATTCTTCCCAATTACACACGGTTGACATAACAGTGTGATAAAAAAATAATGTTCCAAAATAAGCTGGCAGCATCAAGGTCCACGTGGGCTATACACTCCCTTAGGCACGACTTGCCTCCTAGATATGGCGAGTTAAAAGCCATCATATTATTATTATAATTATTAAACAAAGGAAGGTAACTTCAGCAATATCTCCCCCTCCCCTTGGGATAAAGCAAAGTCAAATCCCGTTAGATAGATGATGATGATGATGATCCAGCTTTAACGCCGTGCACTCCCCTTTCTAGGGGCTAAGGCGGTGCCCATGTACATGGGACTTGATTGGAGCATAGAGCACTTTAAGACCGGATGCCCTTACTGACGTCACCAATGGCCCTTCCGGGACTTGAACCCTGACCCTCTTGAACTGAAGGGAAGTAACATATTTACTAGACTACGGCGGAGTGAAAACCCTTGAAACCTGTATTGTTCTGCCTGCTCCCTTTTCAGGTAAACCAAACTTTTATAATAACTATTTCTTTATTCCTTAGTGCACTTCTCAATGCCATTTGGTGCTGAACTTCCCCTGTCTTACTCGTCCTATGGCAGTAAGTATCTATAAAGTTATATAGTAGCATCATAGTAAATCTAGATTGAGTGCTTGCAATTCTGTGTCATAAGAACATCATAAGTAAACAAATTTCTACTCCAGTTTTACTTTCTAATTTTCTTGAATTTTTTCTCCATTTAACGTCTTCTTTTCCCATTCCCACGTTTATGGGGTTTGATGGTGCCCATGTACATATGACTTGTTAATGGAGCACAGAGCACTTTAAGACTGGATGCCCTTCCTGACATCACCAATGGGCCTTCTGAGATTTGAACCCTAACCCTCTTGACCCTCTTGAACCTCTTGACCCTCTTGATCTGAAGACCAGGAACCTATCCACTTGACCACGGTGGAACTTAAACTCTTAAAAAGGAACCGACAAAACAAGGCATAAACGTTGTCTGACAAGTAGCTTCCAATAGTGAAAGTTGGTGCTTTGAAACGCTCTTGCACTCAGCCCGCTCCTTGCTCTGCACTGAGACCAACGCTAAACCGCAATAGCGCATTTTTTGGTTCAATCGCCGCTCAACAACTCTTTGCCTTCGTGGGTTCTCACACCAGGCCCTGTCTACCACAAAAGCAATGGGAGGACATCAAAGTACGAGCCCGTGATGATTGAAACTGAATTGCTGGAAGCAAATACGTATTCACGTGTTTCTCTCCTCGATGGTAGGGAGACCACCGTGCCACTACGGCATCTGGCTCCAGTTGGAGATGAGAGGCGCGGAAGGAGTGAAAAAATGGAGACAGTACTAGCAGGTGATCAACCTGTTCTCCTAGAACCAGATCAAGTCGACTTTGAACACGACTGTGTCACTCAGCCAGATCAATTGCCTGACGCTACCAGCCTAGATACTGACAGTCCACCTGAGTCTGTCCTTCTTCTGGAGCCAAGTCCTACGTATCAAAGCACCATTTATAAGAACTTCCCATAACAATCTCAGAAGAGGGCCAAAATACTGATTTTCTGTCTTGTCCTAAAACAAGGCAGGGGAAAATGACACGAAATTTGTAACGTTTTTGTTACAATGTTACTGATATATTTTCTATTTGTTTTGTTGTAGGCATCTTTATATCCTGTTCTAAAGTAGATTAAAGCTTCAGTTACGTACTGATAATCTTTGCTTCGAAATCATCTATCAACACTTAAAGCTATTAGTAAAATCAAACAACATCGTCTTCCGTAACTTTCCGGACTCTTTGTGTAAAAAAGCTCTGTCACTTCATCATTTATCATAATGAGAAATAAAAGTACCACTGCCGATCATAATGTGGTGTGAATAATACGACTGTCATGCGACATATGCTGACAACGTGCTCTCACTATTGCTTTTACTGCTGCCGCTATTGCTGCTGCGGATGATGATGATGATCATGATGATGATCATGATGATGATCATAATGATGATGATCATAATGATGATCATAATGATGATGATCATAATGATGATGATCATGATGATGACGATAGTGGCGATACTGATAATGATAACAATAAAACTGATAATGATGACGATGATAGTAAAACAATGATGATGATAATGATGGTAATGGTGATGGTGATGATGATGATGATGATGATGATGATGAT
>JAAAKL020015843.1:0-11303 GCA_010016065.2 Carybdea cf. marsupialis auct. non (Linnaeus, 1758)
TATATATGCATGTGTCTTTGTGTCCAGTATGTTTTCGTACATATGTTGCAAAGTTGTACTTCATCATTGACGTATCATCATTACAACATCACAATTCTTTAAATTCTTACATCATTAAATTGTTGTATCTGGTTGCATCATTACATGTATACCGGAATGAATTCTATTGCGATTAGCAACGCAAATACATAATCAGAAGAGTCAAGATCAATATTGACAAAGTGGACAAGACGATTTCATATGATCCTAAGGTATATAGAATGAACCGATCACTGCAACCATAAGCCAAACTTTAACACAAAATACCAATGAATCTACAGCATTAAAAATTCTGGCCAGTCAACCAGAGCAATATCTTTTAAGACACCGTTCGAAACCCCTACACCTAACATTAACAGAAACTGCTCCTAAACATTCAAGGTTTTCCCCAAGTGAAAGCAGCGTCTTCACCCTATAGATTACTCACAAATCCGACATCCGATGTAAGGTCGATGCTAATGTTTCATTGATTTTACGTATTCTTTGGAGCTGAAACTGGATCGACGATGATTTTTGGGGATGTTGATATTTCAACGCAAGTTCAAAATGGAAAATTTATTTCATGAATATGAAGGGTTAAAAGGGTTTAGCGACATTATGCTTCCCCACTTTTTAATGTTCCCAAACATTAAACAAAACTACGCATGGCGAAGATATGTTTAAGATACGGTGAGACATCAGTCACTCGTTATCATATGATGAAGGAAAGTATTTTAAAGTCTTCGTCATAATCAAGAGTTGAGACATCGTGAGAAATTTTCTCTTCAATAGAACCTGCATTTTATGTTAACATAAAGTCTCAACCTCAGAAAATGCTTTTGTAAGAAATATTGGCTAGTTCGAACATTTTCGAGTTACCCTTGACGGTTCGAAATGCACAGTTTAACTTCAAAGACCACGATACACCAGCCAATGACGTCAAATCTACTTTCGAACACTTTTATCTAATTTGACGTCACACAACTAAATTTCAACACTATATAAACTACGTACAGCTACCATTTTGACATTGATGTTTCGAGCATTGATTTGATTGTTGATTGATTGTGCAGTTCATTTCAAGTGTTATAAAGAGTTGTAAACATGAAGCAGTTTCGCTTACAACTTAATCGAAGACGTAAGCAATTGAGAGAGGAAGAGAAGCAGAAAGAAATAGGATATTCTCCTATTGAAAAATGTCAAAGTTGGACCCAGAAACTTGCTGCTATCCTAGGAAGAAGCGTTAACGTTATTCCTTGCATAACAGAATAAGAACCAAGCAAGCAGCTATCGGTTTTCTGTGAGAACGATGAGCCATTTGAAACTTATGAATTCACTAATGGCGACTTCAAGGTACTTACATTAATAACCTGTATCTTTTAACGTATTTTCTCGCCACATGTGGGCTTTTTAAAAGTCTACTAAAGGACCAAATGTTAGCAATGTTTGGTGTTTGCCATTTATGTTAAGAGAAGATATCCGTATTTCAATGACCCCACTACCCATCAATGTGAGTTGATATATCTTTGCCATAAATTTATTGAGCTGTTGAGGATCAAATAGTATGGCAGTTGCCCTTTGAATTGTTTTCTTACTGTATTATAATATATGAAGAACGGGTCAGCTATTGTTAGCGAACAAAAACATTTATAGATTGTAGAAAACACTGAAATTTTACGACTACTGTTGTCACCATTGTGAATTCGGTATTCATTATGACGTAGATTTAAATAAACTTTGCGTGAAGAAAAGAACATTTTAAATTTTCCAACATTTTACTTTAACATATTACACTCGACTATGTTGCAACTTCTACTGCGCAAAAAGAAAGTAATAAAGTAAGATTCAAGGACATTGTCGCATGTTGTGTTGATAATCAAGGTTTCTTATACAAGTAACCGCATTCGACAACTTTCTAATATCCTTTGGAATGCATATTACCTCGACGGCAATGCAATTTTAAGGTCAGTCTCTATTCACTACATAGCTGGTCCTTAGAAGGATTTCGTTAAAACTAAAGTAAATTTTAAAGCGCTCAATGTAAATGACTTACGTTGTAGAAGGAAGCATTCAATGAATGTTCAAGAGCATTGATAAAGAGGAGCACCAGAGGTTTGAGTCCAGGTCGTGAGATCTGTTTCTTACGGTCATATATATGGACCTTTTCTAATATATATAATATCTTGACTTTCAATACTTACAATGGCCTGTGAGTAAGCTAGAAGACTGCTTATCTAGAACTATGACTCGCAGAAACAGAGAGGCTGACCTTGTTCTTTCACAGAGATGACGGATATTTACTGATGGAGAATTGAAGGGAACTATAAGTGTAGAACAAATGGAGGATATTGCTACATTGCTGAATACCGACAATGGTGAGATGCTACGACGAAGCAGATTCCCTTGGGTTAGCAGTCACATGATGACATATCCTCTTTTCTAGCAACACTTTTATCAGGACATGATTATAGAATTAACAAAGATTAACTTGCAGGTCATTGACAAGTATACCTTGGAAGGGATAATACCCATTGTCGTGCACAGAATGGGTTCATGGCTAATGTAGTCATGATAATGGTCTTGTGTGGAGACATCTCGAGATTTCAAAATTTTGAGGATATGTTGGGTACTGTATCACAAAATGAGCGAAACTACTTTTATTTATCATCATCAATGAAATTTTCAAGATATGCAGATAGATTGCTTTAACTATATCTTCAAACTAACCAACTTAGGAAATACTGTTGACCTTACATGTTACTCAATCTTTAACTCCATTTCCTCACAGGTCCAAAAGACCATCTTGCAATCCCAAGTCGACATCGAACTCCGACAACAGCGAAGTATGTTTACCATGCCCATCGGCTATATTGAATCGCCATACGATGATTGTTACTCGTCAAACGAGGACGCTATGTTTTCAGAGTACGAAAGTGAATTAAGAGGGATCAGAGATACATCCTCTTCAATGCTGAATCTCCGGTATCCTACAGGAGAAGAATCGGTGACGTCTGGCAGAACAGACGAAGTAGTGAAGGACTCCACGTCTTTACTAAACTTTGTTAATAATGTGGACCTGAACGATATCATGTTGATGGAGGATGCCTGTAAACCTAGAGTCGAGGTAAGACGTTGTTTTTACTCAAACAAGTAAAAAACCTGACGGTATCTAGTTGGTACAGCTGTTAGTAGAGAAGAACGTCTATCATTAAAAAGCAACATACCCAAAGTTCTCCTCCTCGAAGACTTTAATAATATCATGCCGTTTGAGAATGTTTGTAAATCTCGAGTCGAGACCGGAGGTTGTTTGTGTTTAAAAATGCGTCAATCCAAATGAAGTTTAGAAGGTACACGATCTAGACATGATCAATGGGCATATAGCAGAACTGGAAAAGAAGGGTGGGGTTTCTTTCTATTCACGGATTGCTTTAGTTGCCACTTGGAAACATGGGTAACGCTGAATTTAACAAAATTACTCTCTCCTTAATCCGCTATAAGCAGATACGATCGGCGTAGATGTTCATAAAACACTTAACCTTGATCGAATAGTATTACTGAGTCCAAAACTACGCTTTTAGATACGAGTAGGGTAAGTGTATTAATTGTTGACAATAGCACAGTACCTGGTTGTTGAGGAAACTCCTGATGCGAATACTACATTTGCCTCTCGGTATGTGTATTGACATTACGTTTCATAATGTTTTATTTGTGTGGTATTTGTGTTTTAAAGTGATATCGTCGCATTGTAAGTTACCGTAAATTGTTGTTGATAAACATGTAGCTCAACATCTTCAAAGGTGTACTTGGCTCCACAACCACTTGTTTTCTCAGACTCCTTAAATTTACGCTTTCATTCAAGAGTCAGAAGATTGATACTGTTAGATTTATATCTTGCATTTTCGGCTCGTATGAGTGAAAGTGGTGCTTATATTCGTGGGACATTTATTGAAGAGTAGAACCCTTCAAGACCAGAAGACCTTCATAACGTCATCAACGGCCCTTCCATGAAACAGAGTCATAGAGCTCTGGAAGGCAGCTTAACCATGCTACGGTCAAAATTGGATGTGGACAGATGGGAAATCTTAACGACTTGCATAGAAACGTTTCGCTTTCAAACGAAAACTGCTTTGCCGACAAAAATGTGTGCTACTATTAACGACAAAAGATCAATAAAGACTTTATTATTACTATCTGTGTAGTTTTTTACTGTTAACCAAAATGTTGTGCACTGTTACGATTATGGGAACGGGGGATATCTTTTAACAGATACGAAACAGTGTAGGGAAATAGTAAAACATCGTGTCAGCTGTACATGCATGAAAATAAGACCCCGATGTTAAACATTCTAAGGAGCATCACAAAAATCATACATCAGACCAAGCATGCGTTTACTGGGCTGTTCTTTCCTTTAAATTTCATTGTTACATACATTTAAATTATTTGAATACTGAATAAAAGATTGATTCCATGGTGTCTTTTACACTGAGACCTGTTCCAACTCTGATCTGATGGCATCATGGTAAAATCATCTCTCATCAATGATGTCTCTTCATGTAATCACTGCATTATATTCATCTTTGTATAACAGTGCCTTATCTGCATATTTTCATAGCTCTTAGCCTTCAGACATTACCAAATGATGCAATAGCTATCAGTAAGGATACTGGTTATTTTCAGACCGAGATGGGGGAGGGGATTGCTTTTCACGGAACCTGTATACCTTTATGTTTTATAATTTAATATACACTGTGTTTACAGTCGGGAGACACAGGCTTACTACATGCCCGGTATTAGACATCAAAACCACTTTCTTTCTCTCTTTCAAGGACCAACAACTCAACTCAGGTGATCAATCAGTTGATAAAGATACAGATCCTGAACCTACCCATGAATCTAAGCAAGTTCGGGCATTCTGTAAAGATGCTACTGCCTCAACTTTCAAACTTCAGCACAAGAAGTTGTCAAGTGTCAATCGTAAATCTACGAAAAGCTTTCCTCCTTCACTGTTTGGGTTTTTGAAGAGGAAGAGTCGCAAAGTACAACCATATAACTGAACTGCCTGATGATGATAACTACAGAACTTTAAAAATTTATTGAGTCTGAAGAGATAATGTATATGTGTACATGTGTTATATTTTTCTGCTGATGTATTTTTGCAAAGGTCTTCGTTGTTGACAGGACGTGAACATTGTCACTTTAAACATTTTTACTGAATTACTTGAATACAGCTGTAACTTTTTGTAGTTGATATTATTATCATTAAGAAAATCATGTGATATTGGTGGTATCAATGTCAGAACCACAAAGTAATTTTTCGATTAAGAGACCACGTGACCTGTTCCATATGAGATCAAGTGGAATGAGTAGTAGTGGGCGTAGGTGGAATAAGTAGCCTTGATGTACGTCAGATAAGCGTCGTGGAGAACACTAGTCCTTTCAGTAAAGTATTCCTCTTTGCCAAGAATCATTTACTTTACATTATTGCTTTAGTAGTTCTATCAAACCGGAAATACTCTTTCATTGAAATTTGCATGAAGATGTAAATGGTTGTGCAAGTGATAGAATTAGGGAGGTGCTATCATGGCAGCAAAGCTGCCCCTACAAAAAATATTTGGTTAGGAGAAGGTGTACACTCAGATTTGTTGTTTATTCTTCCGTGAGGTCTTAGTCGAAAAATTACAATGCTTGTTAGATGTAAAATACGATGAAAAGAAAAATTGAATGTGACTTAATGAAGAAGCTGTTCTAATTGTTTTGTTATCTATCTGTAATTTGTGAGGCGGTAGGAGTTCTAAATGATGATATCAGAGAAACGACAAAAGCCTACATTCTTTTCTTTAATAAGGAATTAATAGATTTTGTCGTTACCGTGATAATTTCGCCTTGCATATGATGAAGTGCAACTTTTCGGGCAAGGAGTGATCAGCCAACTACAGAACAAAGGTATATGAAAAGGGAAAAGAATAGGAAAAGTAAAAGGAGAACAGATACTTTGGGTGAGGTGATAGCCATTTAGGCCACACGCAGCTATTTTACTCAAGATCGCTTGACTGTGTGGAATGCAGTATATACCCGTTTGCTATAAGCATTAATGGTAGCTAGAACTTTTGTTGGGATGCCGCATCTTTCTCTTCCGCGCAGGCACATGACAGAAGTTATCTAAGAAACGCTAAAGAAGGTGCAACAAGTGTGTGCATCTTGATAAACTATATCTTCCATCATTTGTTTCCAGGTTGGGCATTGACACACGGTAGAAACATTCATGAGGTTTGATGTGGTGATAGGTTTTCGATATCATACTTTAAGATTGCTAGTAAATTATTAATGCTAGCTTGTAGTTTTCCCTCGTTCAGTATTGCGAATTCAGAGCATAACAGACAAAAGGTCCCAAGTCTTATGATTGTCTGACATGAATAACTGGGGAGAGTGTTTTAATCGTGTAGAAACCACTATTTTGTATCCAATAGGGTAAAATTATAACCTAGTTTGTGATACTAGAAATTCACATTTCGGAGTTTATTACTCAAGCGTTATTATGAAAAAGCACCATCCATTATGGGGCCCTCAAGAAACATTGGCTCACTTCAATCTGTCTTGGACGTTACTAGAATTCGGGAGAATTTTATCTTCGTAACAATAATTATTACATGACGTGTGCTAATCTATGACGTAAGTTAACCAGAGTTCAGTTCCTCTACAATCAAGCGTAATCTGTTATTATGATTTAAAAGAGTTACTGTAATAAAATCAAAAGTTAAGAAAGTGACCTTTGACGTCATTGCAGTTCTGATTCACGAATCGGAAACACCGCAAGTGTTTGAATAGCTCATTTTCTTCCGTGGTAAGTATTGTATTCAAAAGCGCAATCGGGAAGTAAAACTGTGGTAGGGTGTATCATGTTCCTTTACTATGATCAGTAAGAAATTAAACTAGATAATATAACTTAACAAGAAATCTTTGAAAAGATATTGATCATCAATTTACGAAGGATAGATAAAGGGTAGAGGGCTCATGGCATAGCAGTTTAATGGAAGAACCAGGATATTAGTACGAAACTATAACACATAGATAAGTGGCGAAGTTTTGTATCGAAGAACTTGTCGTTATATTTACCTGTTTTGATAATGGCAACAGCAAACGCTGAAACGTTGAGTAAAGAAATACCGTAATTGGATGCAACAAACTGATTCTCTTTCGTGGTTTTGCACAAACTTTGCCAAGGAACATGCATTTAGGAAAACGTAACGCTTGGCAATCCAACTAACGAGAGTTACATGCATGTCGAATAGAAGCAATAGACGTTGTATCGCTTCGGATTCTTTAATTCTTGAGTGAATGCGAGCCGCCCCCTCCCCTGGTGTATAAATATATTTCACGCTCTTAATTTAAAATTGGCGCCTTTGGAGATGCTGCCCTATATAGAATATCTAAGACTACGAGAAATGATGACCTGAGACAAATTAGGTAGAAACTGATTTATATAGATTCCCCCCCCCCCCAAAGTCGTAGATTTATCGCTTATATACATTTTTTAATTGTGTTTGGCCTTATAGATCTTGAATTTTTAATTTGGTTCTATAGCCACGTCAAGTTGTGATGGGTATTCTTTTGATTGGTTTGAGTATCATACTCCACAATTACTTCTGAAAGTGTTCTTTGTTTTTTCTTCGTTCCCTAACCATGTTTTCTCGTCTCCTTACTAAAAAAACATGATCTTCTGAGCACTTTTCAATGCATTGAAGAGGACGTTGTAGTGTGCGGATGACACATCTCCTTTACCAAAAATATCGCTTTTCCAAGAGTGAAATATAAGTCGTGCTGAACGTTCATTCGTAATTATTCAGGCTTTTTATAGTAATTTATTTAGTTAGGTATATAGTAAATTATAGTAGTAGACAATTTGTTATAGTAAAAGGAAATTTATTTGCCGTCCTTCTTTTTGGCTTTGTTACAGGAACTTTTATCCGGAAACGATGCAGTCACGTCTGAATCCTTTAATTCGGTTTGGGAAAACATTAAGGGTCGTTACAAGGCAACAGGAAGAGAGGTAGGAGTACATTTAAGCAACGCATGTTTACTAATAACAGAATTAAAAGTATGGTTGCGACTCTGTAAATCACAACAAGGCATGTTCTGTTTAGTTTTTTCTGTTTTGTAAAGTTACCTTTATTTATGATTGTCCCGACATTTTGTTCTGGCGTGTGTTATTGTAACTTGTCATGTTCTAAAGTGAATAAAGTACGGAATGGGTTACGTACTGTCATGATAAATCTACTGTTGACACGGTAGGCCAAGGCTACTCAATCCGTGGCATGGTTAATGCTTATCTACGATAAATAGAA
Organism: Carybdea cf. marsupialis auct. non (Linnaeus, 1758); assembly: GCA_010016065.2. Lineage (NCBI taxonomy): Eukaryota > Metazoa > Cnidaria > Cubozoa > Carybdeida > Carybdeidae > Carybdea > Carybdea cf. marsupialis auct. non (Linnaeus, 1758). Next base: position 8,361 of record JAAAKL020015843.1, read on the forward strand.
GCGGCTAAATTTATCTTACAGTTGTAAGGACTAGGTGGGTTTTGCTGTGTTAGGAACCCCTTTCCTAACGATGTAATGCATTAAGTCACCCTTTTGATGTTGAAAATTCAGGATTACCCCGGTTTGGCAATGAAGAAATGATTCGAGTCTAGTATGATGGTGAACATTGTTGAATAACCGTAGACTCTGTATTTTATCGTTCAGTTTTCTGACAGTTGTCGAGAACTAGAAAAGGTGTTCAAAGAATTAAACTCGTAACTACATTCGCGGCGCGTGCTCTCCTAATTGAGCTAAATGAACCACTATGAGAACATGAGCTATGTCTGTAATCCCGGCATTAGCTCCCAATCCTACACCGGTGGACATCGACATCCAGTTTTGCGGAATTTTGAAGAGGATGCCAGTCCTTTTCTGAACGAATAAGATAGTATTTGCACTAGTCGATGCAATATGTGAACATTGTCTCCTTTTGCTTTATGCCTTTCTTGGAATCAGAAAGCGGAAATGAGACCATTTTTCGATAAACCAATCCCGATAGACTAACCACGTGACTCAGTAATCTCATAACTTAGACTAGTTGCTATTGTCAAACACATCGAACTTGATGATTCTCTGTTTACTATTGATATATTTTTCTGGTTTTAGGCAGCAAGCCAAGAGACAAGCAAAGAAGACAGGAAGGAGTCTGATGTTTCCAAGGATCAGTCACACAAAGCAGACAGTGAAGATCTGAAGCCTCTCGAACCACCATCTGCCCATGATGTTACTGGCATTGATGACACTGAAGCTGAAAAGGAGGAGGATGAGGAAGATGAAGAAGAAGAGCCAGAAGAAGAAAAGCCACCTCAAGACACCCAGACGTCTGTACCTGCCAGTCCGGAAGAATCAACTCCAAGTTAGTTTCAGATGGCGTCTCGGGATGCCCTATTCAATAGATCAAATTACTAAGAAATTCTTATCAACGCACATTAACTCATGCCGAGTCGTTGCTCGTTGCATTATATTACCTTATCTGACCTGACGTGACTTGACGTAACTTGACCTGACTTGACCTGACAACTCAGGCTACTTTATCTCACCTCAGCTCACCTGACCCGACCTGGTCTGACAACTCGGGCTACTTTATCTCACCTCAACTCAGCTCACCTCAGATCACCTCAGCTCACCTCAGCTCACCTCATCTCAGCTCACCTCAGCTCACCTCAGCTCACCTCATCTCAGCTCACCTCAGCTCACCTCATCTCAGCTCACCTCAGCTCACCTCGGCTTACCTCACGTCACCACACCTCAGCTCAGCCTACCTCACGCAACTTCACTACTCCTGACCTGACCTGACCAGACCTGACCTGACCAGACCTGACCTGACCAGACCTGACCTGACCAGACCTGACCTGACCAGACCTGACCCCATCACGTTTTATTGTACCATATCCTATCATGTCACAAACACATCTTTTGACTTTCGTTTACTTTATTCTACTTTTAAATGTTCTCCTAGATGCCATAGTTGTAGACAATTGTAGACATTGACCTCCTAGGACGTGTGCCTATAGCTATCGAGAATATAACCCAAGGAGACTGAATATCAAGTTAATTGTGGCAAACGCTGTTGTTCTAAAAGCTTTCTTCTAATACTGTCACATTTCGTTATTGCTGTCATCATTGGGGTGTATCACTGGTTTAATGATCAATTACTTTGTTTCCCTTATCAAGTTATTTTCCGCACTGGTCTTTATCAGAGTTTTCTTCCAAATTGTACCAAGGACTCGGCAGCAATATTTTTTTGTATAAGTGAAAAAGTTAACATTTATGTACCGCAGTAATTGAAGTGTTTTGGCAAGTTTAAGAACAAAATTTTGATTGCAGTCCTTCCACGATTATCCCAGCCTCTTTTATCCAGACATCAATAAACCAGTCTTATCACTTTAATATCCCCCAGGCATATTCAAAGGCGCTTTACAAGCGATATTTACCCTGCTGGTAATAATTTTTCTAATCTAATCACTCTGGAGTGTACATAGTAGCTATAAATGGGGTAATTGTTGCGGTAAAGTATGTCAGAGTTCATTTTTTCTTCTGGTACTTTTAATCTTTCCCTCAATACAAGGCAGGGTTGCCACTTCAAGATATTGAGTAATACTATACTATACTGGAGCATAGAGCACTCTACGACCGGATGCCCTTCCTGACGTGACCAATGGCCTTTCGGGGATTTGAACCCTGACCTGAAGGAAGGAACTTATGCATTAGACAACGGTGGCTTACATATCTTGCTAAAGAATGTTATGGCGACGCCGGGACTTAAATTTCAAAATATCATGAACGTACAATTATGTAGCTATAGCCACTCTGCCACGACCGCTTTTATTCCTGGTGGTGCAGTCTTTGGCGAGCCGGACTTTGTTCATTCTACTAGCTGATAATGAAGGCTTGCAACAAATTGTATTAACAGATATTTTGTTAACCTGCATGGGGGTGTAGACTTGTTTGCTACTACATGTCTTTTAAGCGACTTTTCTTTTTGTCCCCGCAATATTTAGATTGTGTTTGCTATTTTCACAATTTAATGGTAATTCAGTTACCTATTTGTTTGGATTATTCGCCCTTTTTCTAAAGAGATCCTATTCCTCCACTGTCGTATTATCAAGGAAGCGCCGTATTAGCAAAACACACACCTTTAGGAATAACAATCTAGAATCAGTTTTTTGTGCTCCAGGGGAACCGTAAAACATACGGTATTTACGCGTGCAATCAAGGACAGAGTGTTATTAAGTGAGACCGTTTACGACATATTTACCTCAAGGTAAAACAACTGAGTTGCCGAAAAATACGAAACATGTAACCATATATAACTTAAAGCCGTGGGTCTTATTGGTTATTCACGGGTTAACGCGTCGTCTTTGGGGTTTTTTCGGTAATGAGTCGTCACATGTGAAGCCTGCA
>JAAAKL020015844.1:0-11302 GCA_010016065.2 Carybdea cf. marsupialis auct. non (Linnaeus, 1758)
TAAAGACTATCGGTTGGGGAAGGCAACAGGAGACCACCCCTGTAAATGTGCTCTCTCCCCAGGACATTGCTCACTCTAGCTGGGCAATAGGCTACCTTCGAAATCGAGTATGCTACAAAAAAGTTAATTGCGACTGAGAGTTCTTCCTGTAACGCTTGATTCTGTCTCTGGAAATTAAAAGTCCTTGGAACTTGTCGCTATTAAAATAAAGTTGATATCTATTCCAGTTACGCGTTAATTTGGGTTTCTATAAGTTAAGTCACACTCAAGAAGAACTTCTGATATTGCCAACTGGCTATGCTCTGAAAAGCTGAAGGCTGAAGTTTCATTACTCACAGGAGACAGTCGATAAAATTCTTACTTTTGATCCAAAACAGTGGATCACATTGGATTTAAGTAGTTGATAAAAAGTAATGAGTGAAACTGGAAGTTTTCGAAATCAAGTTGCAATGGATTCGGCATTCTACTTTTCTTCTGTGATTACAAGCCTAACTAAGGACAGTACTTAGTAAAATCACCAGTTGATATGCTTAACTGAGGTAACATACTCAATATAGAAAGCGGTCGTAAGAAAGCGCTAGTTTTAACGAGTAGCACTTGTACAGTTGGGGAGGAGTCTAGGGGTAACTTCTCGCTGCAAATAATGTGCTTGGAATAACAGAAATGGTATAAGTTTTAGGTATAGGTATCAAAAGATATCTACTAAACGTTTTTAATGAAGATAAGTGATTTCAGTGAGACTATTTCGTTGTATGTTTTTGCTTATTGAACATTAACGTCACTTTCCAAATTTATCCTCAATGGAATGAAAAAATGATAATGCATAATTTGATAAGTTCAAATCAGCCTTCGACACCCTTATAATCCGCGAAACTTAACCTCTTGCAAACTCATTACTATTGAGAATGTACAGACTTTGAGGCAGGAATAACAGAGTACCACGTCAAATTAATAAATTAGATGACTGAGAAGCAGTTTATTCATTTGGATTAACTTGGTACCAATTATTCCTTTATTGTCCTGTGTACATCAAGTTAAAGTAAAACTTGTTTTGATAGAATATTTTCTGTATAACTAGTAAAAGTTAACTAGCATCCGTGAATAGATTTCATGCATACTCTAAATGTCTAACAATATCTAAGCAACTGTTATATTGATGTTTTATATAAAACGGTAGACACAAAATTAGGAAAGGTTTTTTCCTCTTTTCACTGATAAGAGAGAGTACACCTAAGCTAAGAGGGTAAGCAAATTTCTGTAGGAGTATCAAGTGAAGCTGTAACTTCAGTAATTAGCATCGATTCATTTGACGAACTTCCACTGATTTTTAAGTCATAATAAAGAAGTAATAGATATGTCACCATCACGATTTAGATTTAAACTTACAAACCGAAGTTAAGAACTTATCTAGTTCCTATTTTATATGTTAGCAACAAATTGATGACTCATATGATAATTGTGTTATGCTTTTAAAAGATATCTTTATGTTTGTTGCAGCATTTTGTTTTGTTTCCCTTTTTTATCTATTCCTCTGTTGAATGAGGCTGAATTGTGTCTATCCCCCTTACTAGTACCACTACTGGTTTAAGGTTAGTCAACATTGAAAGATCAACTTACAATGCACTGTCCGTATTTTTGCAAAAGCAAGTGTTTGAATGAAACTTGGTTCATACTATTAGGCCTATTATTAAAATAACATATGTACAAACAAACCTACATTTTTGCTTGACAAAGTGATTCCGGTGAGGACGACAGTGGTGAAGTTTCTTGGTAAATAAACAATGTTAAACATAATTTTAAATCGGCCTTATTTTCACATTGATCCGAAGTTATCAATCAATTCCAGACATGAATTTTCTTTGGCGAAGTAGGTTTTAAAGTCATTTCCTTTCAAAGGTACGTTTTCAAATACGTCGTTTCTCTAACCTGTATACAGTTATGTCATCAATATTACAGTATCAATAGCAAATTAAAGAAATTCAGGCACTTCTCTTTGCTTTCAGTTTTAAAGTAGTTATATACAATAAAGGAGTTTTTCGATCTTAAAAGATTTTGATATGATCCATGAGGAAAATGAGATATTTAAGTCATGCTTAAGTTACAATATTAACAATTAACATGACAATATTATTTACAAAGGTAAGAAAGTCAAATATATACGATGAACAAAGCTTTTTAGCGATAATAACAGATGCTTACTATCACGTTACAAGCAGCCACTCTGCATAGCTTGCACGAAAAATGATAAAATGATATCCAATCTCTGGTAGGCTTACATGATTTGTTTACTATTATTACTCACAAGTAATCACTGAATAGCAGACAATCAGGCCTGATTGTTACCTTCCTTGTGAAGTCTACCAAAGAATCAGTACCCCATGTTGCTATGGTAACAGCAAATTGGGAACAAGACGCTGATGATTTCAACATGGCAACTCGATAACAACACAATATGCGTAAATAAAAATCGTGAGGTAAACACTGCAAAACTGTTATTAGTTGTAGTATGTTGCAAAATAGAATCAAATAGCCAACTATTATTTACATTATAAGAATAGTTAAGGCACTTGGATTTATTTTACTGCTTCGTGTGTGTTGGCCGTACAAAGTAAAGTAGTGTACCGCCATTTTCAATTGACAAAAATGTCACTGAAGAGAAACCAAATTCTTCAAACATGCTCTACCTTTTGCAATAGGTCAGAGCAACGCTTGACAGCCTGTATACATAAATGAGGATTCTCTGTTGCATAATGGAAACCAAGAAGAAAGTTTTTCTTTGACTTGAAAACTGCAAATCCTTTCTTTTCATGTTTGTAATACATAAAATTCCTATCCAATGTTTTCGTACGAACATAATAGTCGCCTGCTAATGCAACTGGACTTTGGTAGCCATTACCACAGAGTAAAGCCTCCTCCCAAGACACTGCTAGTTGCCCTCCAGTCATGGCGTGTATTCCGCCGGATAGATCCCCTACTATGGCAACAGCAACATTGGGATCGGAGCTTAAAGTGTCTGCTAATTCCAAGAAGTCAGTCATCTCTTCATATGCCCACTTGCCTTTTAAATAATTACTTCCGTAGCGTATAATATCGATAAAATAGTTGAGGACTAAATTTGCATTTCTCTTTCCAGTTTTAATATTTTCAAAATTTCACCTGTCTTTGCTTTGCACTGAAAGTTTGTTAACATGGTTGGTTTCCATGGCTTGTAAACAGAAGAAACCACTGGGAATCGCTGTTGGTGGTGACTACAGGCACATTGTGTTTACATAGTTAAAGCGGTAACTTAAAAAAGAATCAACATACAAGCAAGCAAACTACAAATTATAATGGGCCCATTAAAATGCACGCTTATTCTTTTATATAAAAGTTGGATGTGGAGCCGATTGATTTCATTATTTGGTTTGCAGAGGTTGTTAAGTTTCAAAATGTAAAAATTGCATCGTCATTCACTCTCGGCAATACAAAATTGGGGATTTCGCATAGAGATTATAATATGTCTTATTACTCCTACTTTTCGACCTTAAATAGAAATGTTGGGCGTCTCCATGGTAATTTATTATATTTGATTGCCAATAGGATGTAATATAGTACACTTAGATGAAATTTCATTACGCAATGCATAACTACCCCAATGTAAATAAACGAGGTCTTAGAGAGCACAAATCTCCATCACCAGTGAATTCTCTACCACAAACAGCAGTGGTTATTAAAGTGGCATTAAAGAAAAAGATCCACGGCAACCTATTAGATGCATGAACTACGAGATAATTCACAGGTTAATTGGCCTTACCCGCTTACAACTCTTTCTGTAATAGATGGACCTGTGATTTGAATAATCAATTTTCTGACCGAGATAGGTAAACTCAAGCCTGGGATTTTGTCTAATTGTATAGCTACTCTTTGCAACAATTGTCTCATTTAACTAAAATTAAGCCGACCGAGGTGTTGCATTTATCCCTTTGATAGCCCGTCTTTGGAAATTGGAGGGCCGTACACAGTTTTAGCACAGAATTTGATAGTTTCAGAGGAAGAAACGTCGGTAAATCCTACTAATATAAAAAGGATACAGAAACAATTTTCTGAATCAGTTTTAAAGTAGTACTCCTTTTAATGCTACATACAACAGTGAGCCTAACAACTCCTTGCCATCCATTGTTGTTCTAGTTGAAAAGAACAAGGTCACTTTTGTTACTTTAATTAATAAAGCCTTCCTTTACACAACTTGTCCTCTCAAACGGAGACTAATCTCATCGTTAGTCTAGTTTATTGCACTCTTATCCTTTGATAGAAGAGTGAATTGGATGCGGAAGGAACCCGCAAACCAACATCAATATTGTGATTTGTAATATGAAAATCAGTTTTTCGTCTCAATTAGATATGGAAAACTGAAGTTCTTGGTATATCCAAGAGTATTGTGGATGGGAGGTGTTTCGTTACAGCTCGAAAGGGGATAGAAACGGTCATGAACAGAACTTTTTACACATTAAGCAGCGCATGAAGTATTCTAGAATAAAATAATATCACTTGACAAATTCATATGCCGCTGTTGTAAGCAAAAACAAGTTTATTCCAACTTAACGTGACTCAAAGTAGGCCGAAATTTGTTTGAATACAAGGCATATGACGATCACTACTCTCCGCTTCATTTCGCTGCTCAGAGAGATGCATTCATCAAAACAGAGATGCCTACACTCTACTCATGTGCGCAGATCGCGGTAAGAATGGGGGTGGGTGGGGGAGGGACAGAAGTACTAAACGTGGACAATTTGACATTTCTGGGCCAAAAAGTGGGATAAAGCAGCTGTTGTCCTCCCATAGTGAGGGGGACGAGTCCATGACATAATCTACGCCCATGACTCGACTTACTCAACGCAACTGCAAAGGTCTGTAGCACAAATCAACATTTAATCGTTTGATTACTTTAGGTCTCAGTAATTGTTTAGCTAGAAGTTGTAAAATAATACAGACAAGATAGTATCGACGTTTACAGACTGACAGGAAATAGCAAAGCATCACGCGTGTTCTTTCGTCATTTCTAATGAAATATCTCAGAATGTCTTATTTCTTTTACTCCAAATTATAGACTAATTATCACTTGAAGATATTCTTATTGGGTCGCTCTAGTGATCAAATACATTTAACCATTTACACAATTTCCTATTTACATACAATAGAATTCAATATTTTTTGAAATAAGGGAGTATACGTCTTCTTGCGAACCACAGAAGAAAACTTTCCTGAGTATAACTTCCTGCGTTTGAGTGGGTATATTTCTCTTTTATTATGTCAAAATTGCCAAATTTTACATATCAGATACAAGTTGGCTGATTTACAATGACGCGTCGATAGAAGGCCTTGGTCAGTAATGGTTTGCACGGGACTCCGTTAAGCAAAAGCCACCCTACTGCTATTTTCTTGGCCGCGGGAACTCGAAGCTATGTTCTTAGTGTGACTTTTTATGGTAAAATCCCCAAAGTAATGTTCAAAAGAGACGACCAATGATGTTCTACGCTTTATCGATAAACAGGTTTTATCAATATCAATTTAAAAACACTTATGCTACCCTAGGCCTATCTTTTAAAATCTGATAAATACATAACTATCAATATTTAACCTAAGAAATGAAAAAGCATCATCCGTAAATTATATTTGTAGAGACGAAAGAGAGGAATTATCTAACCCTTGTATCAGAATCTATAGTAATAAAATGCTAAACTGGAATATGCTCATTAAGTGTGGGCATTTGCTAGTGAATGTGGCAAAAATGAAGTAGTAAATAGCAATATGAAGAGCAGGGCCAAAACTTTTATCTAAATGACTTTAAATTGGAAAAAATTAATAAACGAGGTATATGTTAAGAAGGGCAACATGATAAAAAAAGTAACATTTAATATCAAAGAATACTTAATTTTATTACGAAATATTTACTCAGGCGTCATTAGTCAAAATAATAAGGTTTGGGTTTATTAAGAAAATGACATGAAGAAAATCAGGTAAGAAGAAGAAAGGCTGGTGGCAACCTTAAGCTTTCATCAGGATGGCGCATAAACGTTATCAGGATAGGATACGAAGATTTAAGACCATGTATTGCAATGTATGTGCTATGTGTAGGGAAAGAGATTGTCTTCTGACTCTTCACCCTTGGTGTTAAGTATCTATACTTAAAGCAGAGGAGGACAAGGCATCCAGTTAGATAGCTCAATTAAGTGAAATTTTTCATAATACTACAATGCAATGTACTTCGTTCCTGTGCCACGCGGTCCTCCCAAATATTTGTATAAGCACCATTCGGTAATTCGGCGGTTATAGCAGAGATTCCTTGACTTATTCATGCATAATGAGCTCATTCACGTCGCGTTTATTATCGATATTTTTTCAGCATTTCTTTCACATTAAGCCTCAGGATGGTTATTTGGTACCGAATAAATGTAGGTCACCCGTCGCATGACGACTCTTCTTCGATGCCCAAAATGTAACCGTGATATGGAAATAATAGGCGCACCCAATTAGACAAAGTTAATCCAAATGGCAAAACAGAGACAATACTAATTATTTAGTGGGAATCTGCAAATAAAGGCCAGTAGCATGTGAACTTCTAAAGCAGATAATAGAATCTAGATCAAGACATTTTCTAACGACAGATGGCAAAAGTGCAGAAGTGTTAACTTACTTGCCAGAATACCATCTAACAAGATGACTACAAAATGGCTATTAAAGCCTGCAAAATTTGGTTTAAATACGTCAACTTCATCTTCTAGGGTCTTCTAGAATAAAGTGGCAAGATAAGTTTCCATTCTTTAGTGCTTTTAAAATCCTAGACCCAAGTATATATCCCAAATCAACCCATCTTTGAAAGTATTTACTTTCTTCAAACTTAAAAAAGCTTCCGTTTTCACGTTCTACAAAGATAGTATATTACGTATAATCCCACAGGAATCTTTGCACACTTCGACGCCAAGTAATTCTTCAAATTATGCTCTGTTGAAAGCTCCTCTCTAACGTCAGAAGTGGAAATCTTGTGTCATCACGAATGACATCTACCCATCTCCTTTCTAGTTTCCCACGCGGTCTCTCTCCAAAACATTTATCTTTACACAACCTGCGTTTTTCACCTCTACTAACCTTACAGCATTCTTTACTCTTCTTTTGTCCATTACCTCCAACATGTCAGTTTTGACTTTCGAAAATTTCTTTAGGTCATAAATTATCGCGTGGCACATCCTGGTTAACCCGACTATAGCTGCTTGCAGAGTGATTAGAAATGCAGGGAGCCTTTCTATATCTTCGTCTTTGAGAGTCCAAGTTTTGCAAGCTCTATTACTACAGAAATTACAATAGAATAAAAAAGAAGTCCTTTATTATCCATTCCTAAGTTTGTTCTGCTCTATTCTACTCTGTTCTATTTCATTTCATTTCAGGATGTCGTTAGTAATTTTCTGAACTACAGATTCCAGAAAGATCAATTGATTGAACTTTTTACTGATTTCTCATCAAGCTTTGTGCTAAAAGTTTTACTTGCCATTACTTGGATATTTGGAATTAAAGTTTGGTGTGTATTTCAGCCTTATTGGCTAATACCTTATATTTATCAAACATTTGGGAATCAGTGTTGTATGGTCGGCGTAATGAATGTGATTGAATAGACTCCATGTGAAAAGCTAATCAAAGGCTTGACCCCCTAACCCGTGATTTTGAAAGCATATCAACAATCACTGTAGATAGCAAGCAGCATTGTCTTACCCCTGCATCTAAGCCACTACGTTTGATTGCCTTCAAGTAGCATCGCTAAAAGTACCTAAGCAAAATTGTAATGAGCGCCTCTCTCAATTCTTGGCAGCTCTGGGGGAACTCGCTGGCAGCGCTTGTAGATCGTCCACAATGATGACAATAAGGGTTGCTGTTGCCACGATATATTTACCTGAGACCTATGACAGCGCTCATAGATCTCAGAGCTCTGTCACACACACACCACATAAATTACAATACGCTGAACATTTATACTGAACTACTATAGCCAATCAGATTACAAATAAGACAGGAAGTGGAGGGTGATTGGTTAGTAAAAGATCTGGGTGTTGTTAGTAGATTCGTGTTAGTTTACTATTGGTTAATGGTTACGCTACGTGTCATTTCCATTACAGAAGTAAGTATAACATGGGTGTTAGTAAACATCTTGATTACTATCTAGTGTTCCAATTTTGTATACAACTTTGATCATGAACTTCAATTGTAAATGGCATTGTTTTAGTTGAACGTTTTTTAGAGGTACCCGACGGCCGTCGGTATTTAATTTCCCTACTCACTTCTCCTTCTTCTGTCTTATCTGGTTGTGTTCTTGCCCTGTGTTTTAGGTACTCAGTCTCTCCATGGTTATGTCCATTATGTTCTTTATTGTTTAGAAATTACACGTTACTTTCTGCGTTTCCATTTTGTAGTTGTTGTTGATCCGGTATTATCGAAGATTCTACGACCACATCAACGTGAGGTTAGTGTTATATCGCCATAAACTTGACCAACACTGTTGTTGCCTTCATTCTATTCAAAGCCATTCTCTTTCCAGGGATTGCTCGCTTAATTCGACTAACAAAGGTATCACGAAAGTCAGCCTTACGGACCAGGATTACAGAGGCATGCTGTATTTACAGGGCTCTACCTACGTACCTCTACAGGCAACGTTTGAGGAGAGGTGCAACTGGACAGAGACTTCATGGGCGTGTCAGAGATTTCTAAGAGTGAGAGAACAAACACGGACATGTCAGAGACTCTGATTTTTGTTAAGAACTAGGGACCTCTGATCTATTACTGAATACGTTGACACAGTTTCCGAAAAAATGTTACCATCATCTTTTTGGTCGTGGCATGCTAAAGTTGCCTGAAGATAAAATCGTACAAGAAACTGCTTGGTCGTTAAATACGTTCCCGACTGACCATGACGGTTTTCACTCTTGCAGGATTTTTATAAATCATATTTCTCGTACAAGGCATCAGTTTATAACGTAGTAAATTTCTGGTGGGAGGGTTGAGTGGATCTCCGTGCATCTTCTATTGTATCATCAGTGGCCATGTGTAGGCGTGCACACTTGATGCACTCGATCATACGAGTATGCACGGGGCCAAATTTTGTATTGATTATTGGTGTACTTTAAATGATGATACATACGCTGGTCGGTGAACAGCTACCATGTCCCTCTACGTAAAAGCTCAGAATCTAGTTAACGTGAGCGTGCTAATAACATTGCTGGGCAACGAGCCGTGAGTATTGTTATGAAAACGCTAGTTACGATAGCGACTAAGGAAATTCATACGATTCAAGAGGACTGTATATACTAATCTGTAACCAATCTATTATCAATCTTCCATCAATCTTCTTACAATCCGTAATAAAACTTCCATCAATCCAATCCAATCCAATCTACAATCTTCAAATCTTCAATCTGATTTTACTCGAAATTTCCTACTCTTAAATATACTTTTACAATTACAAAAATAAGACCTTAATAAATTATTCAATACACGAATCATACACTCCATCCTACAATTAATAAATTCCATTTCTCTTGATCTCTCCAGGAATTGCGTAAAAGCGATATTTACAATGATTCGTCAAACTCGACGTTTTCTCCTTAGCACGTATCGGACGTGATCAACAATGGGCAAAACCCTGACAGACACTATAGAGTTCAAATGTTTTGCTCTACTAACCTTAACAACGTTTAACACTGCTATGATGCTACTAGTGTATGAAAACTTTTTCAATGTGCAAATATATAGACACACACTAAATATAAATAAACGGGAACTAATAGGAAAGGGGTGTTGAAAAACACTAAGAAAATTAGAAAGCATCAGGGCTCATTTATTAGGCATCGAATACACTGAGAAGTAATTTACTATATGCAATTTCTAAATTTTAACGTACAGAAATTGAACAAAATGGATAGAAAGCTTGGAGTGTGAATTCCAAACGATATAAAACAAAGCGTAAAAAGTGACATGGGAATACAGTGTCCCTTGGAATAGGTCAAAGAAGATCTGTATTTGTTACAAAATATCATACAAGCAGCTTACAATACTTACTTGATATACTCGAAGGAGCCAACACCTCTGTACAGGTCTGCGGTCAAAGTCGTAAGATAAGTACTGATAAAGTAAATGTGCGATTTTTGGAGTCTCGTTTGTAATGTAGAGTCACTACAAAGAGAGTGAGCCTTCGAACAAAACAAACATTGTTCAGGGCTTTCTATTGAAAAGTCTCGCTTCCCTAGTTACATTAAGAACGAAGAGAGCAAACGGAAACGGCTCACGAGGATACTTCGTCGAAAAGGCAGTATTCAACACACATCATGTGACAGGAAAACCGAGGATAAAATCACGAAATCTCAGACGTAACATCTCACGCGTTTGTGAAGTGTATGATACCAGAGATTATGAAACACTGTTTCATAATCTCTGATGATGCTGACCAGATGTTCACCTTGAAAAATGCATGATAAGTTTTCCTCCTACGAACATTCCAATATTAAAAAGAGGTATTGGTACGTGAATTCTGATTTGCCATACCAAAATGCCACCAAAAAGGATAAAAAAAATTTTTTTCGCCAAATTTGAATTGTTTTATCACCAACAGTCCTTGTCATTCATCGCTGGAGTACACGTCGTATTCTGGTAGTCGCCTTGAACTATTTAGCCGCCAAAACTAAAATTTAGAAAAAATCAGTTTCGAATAAAATGGATACTATTAGCTGTGAAACAGATCCTAGCTTTTAATAAAGCGTTACTGCATGGTTTGTCTCATCATAGTCATCATCTTCCTACAAATATTGCTAATTCAACGACAAGCAGCTGTAATCAAGTGATTTTTGTTAAAGTCGAGATTTCACAGAGATACCTGCTTTGAATTATGAGCTTGAAAAGGAACAAATTGTTCTTGCATATGGTGTTGGTGACATTACTTATGGTCCGAAAGAGCATTTGAGCATAATGCTATCAATAGCTCGACGACGGCTACTTGAGGAAAAAACATTTCTGTGTAACCAAATGTTTTCGATTCCCGACCTTTAAGTTAAGTATCAAGTGCTCCCTTTGATGAATCGTTACAAATATCATTCTTATGTAAGGGTGGTGGCACTTCAAGGTGTGGCCTAAAGGCACGATAGTTGCAGTTAGCTTTCTGTACCGTTCCAATATATATATATGGCACTGAGGAAGCTAACAGCGAAACTGAAAATAAGGGTGCTGGTGGTGGTGAGAATTCGGGATCGACTAGCCGGATTGTCGACTTTACTATTGCACTATTTAG
>JAAAKL020015845.1:0-11301 GCA_010016065.2 Carybdea cf. marsupialis auct. non (Linnaeus, 1758)
TATACATTTTCCACCTATTTTGACCTCACCATTAAATCCATCAAGAGCATGTCTCATAATTCTCTCTGAATATAAGTTAAAGAGATGGGGGGACAGGACACATCCCTGACGTACGCCTTGTTCGATTTTAAAATATTCAGTTAACCCATATTTTGTTTGAACTGCAGCTCTTTGATTTATGTATAAGTTCTTAATTAAATCGATTAAATGAATAGAAAAGCCCATTTCAATCATTCCTTCCCAGAGCAACTCATGAGAGACCATATCGAAGGCTTTCTTGTAATCAATAAAGCAAAGATAAATATTTTTACCGAATTCTCGGTTTTTTTCTATTACCATCTTAAGATTAAGTATCTGGTCTCTCGTTCCTCTGCCAGGTCTGAAACCGGCTTGTTCCTCGCTGATTTCCTCTTTTAATCTGTTTTGCATTCTGTTTGCTATTATTGTGAGGAGAATTTTACTGCAGTGAATGATGAGTGCGATAGTTCTGTTGTTGCAGCATTGTAAAACGTCTCCCTTTTTGGGGATTGGTAGAAATACCGACTTCGTCCAGTCTTCAGGCCATTCTTTTGTAATCCAAATTGACGTACAGAGTTTGTGGAAGAATTTTACAACATTTTCATCTCCGCTCTTGACCAATTCAGCGGTTATCTCGTCATACATGTTGCAGAGACAATGTAGTTTCTTAGGACACGTACTAAGGGTAAAAGGCATAGAATACCAACTTGAAACTGGTAAAGTAGGAGGACAAAGGGACAGAGGAAGACAAAGATAGACATTTCTTGGTTGGATAAGCAAATGTTTAGGCAGAAGAGGTATGGAAATTATTCAGCTGGTAGAAGGCAAATCGTTGTATCATGTTGTGACAGACATATGTGCTATGTTAGAATATGACAAGGCACCATACGAACGATTGAATACTTTCAGTTTTGCTAAGTATTTAGCCCCATGTTTTTTTATTTGGTAGGATTTTGGCTCTTGAAAAACTCGGTGCTGTTTTTAACCAAATCAGTACATCACTGAAATTTACGCCTCGCAAATTCGCTGTTAATCCGGAGTCAAACACGATCATTATGATTGAAACTGACCACAATGCCTATTCAGATTTCACTAAAGGAGAAAAGAAACAGAAGATTGCAGAGGTAAGAAAATATTCCAGTCTATTTTAGTAATTTCAGTATTGGAGGCATCTAATGTATAATAAATTCTCTGTGCTATGTAACATTCACGCCACACACATTTTTTAAGCCACAGTTTCTTTTCTGAGAATTGGTCCAATCTAACTCAATGCTAATTTTCACCCCTGGGTTACCCATTTGTCTTAAGTTGAGTAGAGGATATAGATATAGATCACAACTTAGTGTCATTTGGTTTTACATTGACACGTTAATACTATTTAGTGGAAAACTGCTGTGAAATAAAGCGTAGTAGTTACTTGTCTTCCTCGTAGCTGAGATACAAAAAGTAGGAATGGAATTAAGTTAATATTTTACAAGTTAAAGTATTTGTAGTGAGCCGTTGGGTTGGAGAAGATCATAAGACCGCTGCCCCCGTACATGTGGCACGTATTACATCGATTTGCTTATACTGGGCCGTGTAGGATGTCATATGAGTGCACCGTCTCCAGTTTGCCAGTATTATTTATTTTGCAGTTGGAATGATGATTTATAAAGGAATCGTTAATCGATTAAACAATAGACTCGCTATCTGACCAACTGCTTTAAATATTGAAGCACCGTGTAAGTTGATGCATGCACTGCTGTGCTACATTTTCATTTGCATGATGTGCTTCAGCAGAATAAATCATCAACATAAACTAGAGATCTGCATTAGTTATTTCGTATGCTTGATCAGAAAGTGTCATTTGAAGGGAGATCCACTATGAAAAGTAGTTAAAACCGTAGTACTAACAACTGTATTCAAGAGCGATATATGCAGTTTGTATGGGTTGCATATAACGTATTCCAGTGAATCTACTGTTAAGTCCAATGCTGTTTTGCCTTCGGTTTTTAACTTTAGGAAATGGTGGAGGCTTGTGGTGAAGATGAAGAGGCCAGGGAACAAGAGGCGCAGCTTGCAGCCCAATTTTTGAACCAGGAGTTGCCCGAAGGACAATTTGGTTCACCCAAAGGTGGATTCGGAAAATGGGCCTCCATTGTGAGAGTTATAAATCCTATGAAAGTAAGCATTTGTTATTTATCATTTCAGTGAAAGCAGGTTTGTTTTGACAATAAATGGTCACGTATTAATACATCATTGAGTCGAGGGGCTTCCTAGTTTAAGCAGTTATGCCGTCGCATCATCTTATCATGTTCATCATCTCATCCTTTGCATGTGCAGTTGGAATGATGACACCCTTTTGAAATCGTTTATCGATTAAATAAGAGACTCGCTAACTGACCAACTGCTCATTTTGGGAATGGTGTGTAGAAATCCATCCTGGGTTGAAATGTACGTTACAATTCTTGTTATAGCCTCGTTCTCAGGAAACGGGACTCAGCTGTTTACATGCACTCAATCAGTGCCATCGGAGTTGCGTAGGGTTACCTTTACTTTTCTCAGGTTTCGATCCCTGCCATTTGCCTTCTACTGCAACAGCTTCCCTAGAATTCGTTGCTGGGCCGACAGATCTATAAGGGTAAGGGATTCAAAGATGATAGTAGAAATCTTCTTATGCCTGTTCACGTTGCGCTCAACCATGCGCTGGGCTCATGATACTGCGTTGTTTTATGATGTTATTGCATGCAATTAGCATGCGCTAGAAAATATGAATCAGGAAAGGATTGGTCATTTGATCATATCAATTAATATCATTTTCATTAAAGGGTCGAGTACTTTGACAAAATATGTCGGAACAATAATCATATCCTGCGAGCCACATTCTTTTTCCTCTCCATGTTCCGCCCTTGTCAGTGTTGGAGGATAGGGCAGTTCTCCGTCTACTTCTGTTTTCGGCTACTCTTCTTGCCTCACTGTATGTCAACCCTGTCTAATCTGATATGTGGTCCATCCACATTGTTCTTAACCTTTCTCTCCGTCTTTTTCCATTTAATTGCCCCTTTGACAGTGCTCTTGATAAGTTGTCTCTGAGTCGCACTCATCTGGATTGAAAATGATTTAATAGTGTGTAAAGAACTCCGTGAAGGTATTCCTCGTTGTTACATTAAGCCTGGAATTGTCGTCGTCTGTGCCATATTTGCTCCAAAGGAAGCCATTGATGACGTTTCTGTTAACCCCAGGCTGATTTGAGTATTGCTTAGTTTGCCATCAGCTCATTCTGTTTGTAGTATGGACTTATGGAGTACATCTATTGACACAAGAAGTGTATAACAGAGTTGGGGTTTTTTATTCATTTAGAATGAGACATTGGAGACTGTGGAGTTAGATCAAGACGAGGCAGCATTCAGGTATGATCGACGAAATATTTGATTTATTCAAAATATGTCATTATTTGTTGGTTGGCCGTTATGTTGTTACAATTGTTAGTCTTGTCAACCTCGTTTACAACCATTGGTAAAAATTGATAAAACATTGTGTTATGTGTGCCAAGTAATGCTGGTGGTTGGCTGATTTATGAAGATGAAGATGTTGCTATTTGAAGAGTTTACTTAATCGCAAATGGACAATAGCGGACAAAGGATGTGGGCAACTAAAGTTTCGTTTTTGTATTCTTGAATGCAAGCAGCATCTGTTACAACGTCTGACATATATTAACTTCCAATCCACAGGCAATAAGTGAAACGGCAGCCGTCCCCTTTTCCTCTAGTGCTTTCACAGTCAGTTTAGTTGATTACGAGTGTAGAAAATATCAAGGTACTGAAAGCTTTACTTAATCAACTCATGTCTCATTTAAATTCTAGCGTGGCAGTTGTCAAGTTTGCCTGTAAGCCGGAGGAGACGTATGCTTTGGTTGGTACAGGATGCAACATGTTACTAAACCCACATAGTTGCAATTCTGGTTTTATTCGCACGTACAGAGTAACGGAAGACGACGAGGGAAACGAAAAGTTAGAATTGTTACATAAGGTGAGGATAGACTCGTGTGAAAAATTGGCTGCTTAGTAAAAATTAGCTGCTTAGTAAAAATTGGCTGCTTAGTAAAAATTGGCAGCTTAGTAAAAATTGGCAGCTTAGTAAAAATTGGCTGCTTAGTAAAAATTGGCTGCTTAGTAAAAATTGGCTGCTTAGTAAGAATTGGCTGCTTAGTAACTGTGTATAGATGAATGTTGAGATGTATTACGTGACACTTGATCCTTGGAATCTGACAAGAATTGGCAAAATTGGCAAAACTCCAGGGGTAGTGTAGGAAAGAAGACTGGGGTTACTGGATGATTGACATTGTATCTGTGTAGGATATTGTTAAGATGAATGTTTATTATTTATTCTCCAGTTATCAAGTGTCGATTTCAGTTCGTGAATGAAAACTGATCATCTTGGCGCCTTTTCGTAAATGATAATGGAGTATAAGCCCTGATTTTCATTTTTGTATAAATTCAAGGGCTTTTATGCTGTTACTAAAAGTCTTAGAAACATTTCATTAATAGTTGGGTGAAAGTATTATTTTTTGAGACTAGTACACAAATGATTTCGTGTACACAGGTAGGGTATAGTGTTCCCTTCTCATAGTGAAATATTGTTCCATTTCATCAGACAATAAATTCTTAGATGCATATCAATTGTCATGATGTTCAATTATCCATATGTTCTTATAGATAATTGTTGAAACCACAAGGTATAATAGTGGTAGGCATCTTTCTGTCTCGGGAGACAATGCTGTGCGCCTTGAAAGACGGCACTGGTTAGTCTTGTTTAGAGCAGCGCGAGGAATGGTCGGGCAGTCCAGTTCTGTCATAGTGTGTACTTAATCGATGCTATGCCGAACCAGGTTGTATTTCCTTCTTGATACGTTACTGATAACTTAAAACGACGTTGATAATTATTAAGTCGGCAAAGGGGCTGTATGGCAATATTCTAGTTTGTGGCAACCACTCTTCTTGAACACACTAAAAGAAAATTCTTGGCCATGTGCTTCGCACATTTTGCGCATAACCCAACTAAAATGCTTTCCGACATGAGAAGCAGATTCTAAACTGGCGAATGTGACGACGATTTAGAGTTCCCTCGTACCCGACTCCTTGGTGAGTACTAGCAACAACGATCATCCACCCAAATGATGAAATTCAATGACCAACCATTGCCGCACCCAGCATCGTTATGGCGCTACTCCTGTACATCCACCTATGAAAAAGCGTAGTAGAACTGTGATAAATTTACACACGGAGAAACACCTTTGGGGATAAAATACAATAGTAAAGGCCTAATAGGTTTATTGTTGATCAAATGTTTCTGTATTACTGAATTGAATACTAAATGTATCAAGAAGCCGCGCATCAATGTGATGTTGTTGGTGAAGCCCCATGCCTCACTCCATGGGTGAAGGAAACTTGTTATTAACACCCGGTGACGTATGATAACTTTACAATGAACTTGTAAATGAAATAGAGCAAGTAAAACATTTACCCTTCATTCTTCATTGAACTCCTAATAAGCCATAATTACACCAGAGACGTAATGTAACTCGATGTTTACAGATTGAACATAATAAAAATGCAACCTCTTCGTATTCATCACACTGCTCCACTACTGCAGGTCCCAATGATGTGTTTAAAAATTGGTATTGACAAAGAATACTCTTTTTGCAATTTTTTTATTTTACTAACAACAATAAGCTTTAGGCTCTATTACTTTGAGGAGAGAAGGAGACCTGTTTTAAGAAAATTATCCCAAAAAAATTAAGGAAAGAATTATCTTACCCCAGGGATAACCAGGGTACCACTTGAGTTCCAGGGCTATTTTCAAAGCATTTGGATTAACCCTAAATTCTCATTAAAGTATATTGTTGATGTTCAAAATTAGAAAACAGCCATGAGACAAATGAAACTACAGTAACATTTTCCCCATTTTCTTCTCTGCAGACGACCATCGACGATGTTCCTGCTGGGATCTGTGCATTCCAGGTATGCTTGATTATACTTCTTATTCCTTGCAACATTGTGGTACATATGTAGTGTCCCTTAAGGAGGATACATAGAGTTGAAAAAAGCGGATTGAAACATTTGGTTCACAAAAAATATGTCTTGAATAACTACTACCTTTCAGCAAAGGTTAATCTTCAGATACCTCTTACGTAGTTAACCTATGCAGTACCGAAGTTCGGTTTGTTTTCGGTCATTGAACTTATCTTATAACAGGACGAGCACATAGGTAACCCACTGCCAGAATTATAATCACGATCTGCTCCTGCTCATCGACGATAGCAGGAGTTTGCTATTTATTAGGAGGACCTAGTCAGGCAATATAAGAGGTTTCATTTGTTTAGGCGATATTGAATAGCATGTCCTGCCATTAATAGAGCACGAGGACTGAACCCAAGGGGTCCGTTACCTCCACTCTAGCAATCCCAAGTAGTCACAGGTATCAGAGGCATTGAACATCTGTTACTTGGTGGACAAAAGAGAAGTTTTCTTTGTAATTAGTTGCTAGTTGATTACGCCGTATTTTTTTTTAGTTTTAGTTCTGCTGAACAGAGCAAGATAAAAAATTTTTTGGCTTAACTGCTGTTTATAGCTGCCGTTAAATTTGGCAAAAAACCCCAAACCCAAGTCACTTCATCTTGTTCCTGTATTGTTAGCAGATTTGATAATTGCATCAATAGCAATCATCAAGTTTCTGCGACTACATATTAACTGCCTTATGTTACTTACCGTTAATAGGGACGCGTATTGGTTAGCGTGGGACGCATTTTGAGGATTTACGACTTAGGGAAGAAAAAGTTATTGAGAAAGTGTGAAAACAAGGTATGTTAGTGTCCACGTTGTAAGCTTAATGCGGAGGAACAGTGATGACGTCACAAATCAAAAGTTTTGGAAATAGGACGATTTGACTCCATATACCTGAAGACAACCCTAGAATAGGCTGTTTGTCAAAATACGAGACCTGTAATGTATAAAAATGTTTAAACTAGAGGCATTCGAATTTAAAAAATCTCTGGTTAAAACTCTCTTAATTTTCCTTGGATCCTAACGTTAGGATCCTGCATCACATTACAACGTTTTGTTAGAGAGATTTAAAATTTTGAAACCTGATATCTCGGTGTTGGGAAAAGGCAAGACTCTCAATTTTGGCCATTGACGTTCTCACAAATAGGGTTACGTGAATATTGAGTATTTTTTCCGTAATTCAAACAAATCGTGACATCACACTTTCCCTCCGCATTGAACTGAATGGTCAGTACACTCATAGATGGTATCGTACAATGATAATAAAACTTCAGATTAATTTTAACCAATACTTGGCTTGAATTGTAGTGTAATGTTAAGTCATTCGTAACTGTCACACATAGTTCAAGCATCCTCAGAGTGCGGCAGTGTGAAAGGCTAAGGTGGGCACTTGTTAGTACAGTTCAACTCTTTGTGGCCGTATGTTACCCTTGCATTGATCTGCTTTGGCAAAAAATTGGTTTGTTACATTTTAATCTGCCAATCTGAGCATGCTAGTTGATTGCGCGTGAGGGCTGCCTTCTCCTGTTCGTTTTATTATTGTCATTCCCAAAAGTATTGTTTCGCTACATTCGTTCTTGGCTTAAGATATTTGAGCCAACGTGTAATGCTCTGCCATCCTCTAGTATCGTAGTTAACTAGTAGGGTTCGTCAAAGGAGTAAAATTAAGTACACTGGAACACAGCAGGGAGAGGCCGACCTGATGTTTATGGCGTTAGTGTACAGTATGCAGGGAAGATGACAAATATCTTTCCGTCATCTTTAGATCATAATTAGGCATCCTTCAAAATCAGAAAAGAAGTAAGTGATTATCACAGTTCTTTGTAATGCTTGGCATGTCACGGACAGTAAGAACAGTATTTTTGCGATAAATTAGTAATACTACAAATCAGAAACGTAACAGTGTCCAACCATTATAGAGAAGAAGTGGTTTTCTTGTTACTTATACCGACTGCCTGTCGCATGTGTACTATCTTAGAAAGCACTTTATTAATGTTGTAATCTTTTCCATATCTCTTTTTTTTTCGGTTTAGAAAATACCCAATTTTATAGCAAATATCAGTGTGATGGGTAGCCGTATTATTGTTCAAGACATCCAGGAATCGTTTCATTTTCTTAAATATAAAAGTAAAGAAAACCAAATGGTCGTCTTTGCTGATGATGCAAATACAAGGTAATTTCGATGACCGGATTTTTTCATACCGCGAAGCTACCGTGTTATTTTATTTGATAGTTGAGCTTTATGTGTCGTTGGTGGCTTTCTGATAGATGGGAAGGCATATTTGATTGTAGTTGTGATAATGGCTAGCGTCTTTCTCACAGTTGTTATAATGGTCATAACCATAGTCGTTGCGATAGTCGTAATCCTATTCACAATCAATCATAACCGTCATCGTTGTCAGTCATTGTTATGATTATGATTGTAGTTTTTATCATAAGCATAGTGATATTCTTGATCAGCCTTAGTCATAATAACCGTAAAGATTGTCATGGTCATAGTAGTAGTCAACATTGTAATCATAGACCTACTCATAGAAGTAACCATCTTCACCATCATAATCATAGTGATAAGCATAATCATAATGGTATTTAGAGTTCTTGTGCTATTCATAGTAATAGAGTAATCATAGTCGTATGGAACTTATTAGTCACTGCCATAGTCATAATAGTAATTGTACTTTTCATAATCGTAGTGATATTCCTAACCAGTCATAATCCCGATCGTATTCATTATCATCGTATTTTACTGTCATAATCATAGTAATGCTTGTCTTTGCCAAGTTTATGCTTTAAATAAAAGCCGTGGTCATCGATTATTTAGATCAATCATGTAGACCTTTTTAGTTTGCAGATATGTTGTATTGCCGATCATTTGTTACATTTACCATATTGACCGATACTAGGGAAGAAGAAGTTGTATCTTACATCGTATTAGAATTAGAGTCGGCATAATAACATCGATCTATGAATTTAAAATACCGTAGATCGATAGGTGGTTCAACGCCCAACGTTGTAGCTGTGACCGTTCCGTTTTAAGACTGATTACGTCTTCCCAACTTTATCTGAAGTGTACCGGAATATTCCTGGTGGCTACATAACCATCAATATGACTTGATCATTGCTTATTGAGATGAAAAACTATATTTGAAGAGAGGAGTGTAATGCCTGATTGGACAGCTTACTAAAAGTAAATGACAAGATCTAATTTTAATCCAAGTACCATTCCTTTAAGAAGTCTGCTTCCCAGAATTTCCCAGTCCTATCATTAATTGCGTCTGCTTTTATTTGACATTGTTGCACTGTTATCATGGTAATACTGTTGTCATTGTTTCACTGTTGTCATTGTAATACTGTTTTCCTTCTGTAGATGGGTAACGTGTGGATGCCCTCTGTCGTACGATACCGTAGCAGGTGCTGACAAATTTGGTAATTTTTTCGTGGTAAGTGACAAAGTTATTCTTAAAGGCTTAGCGTGGTTTAGTGTTCTCTTGAATTGGACGTCAGCACGACAACAGATACTTTGTCGTGCAGTTAAGTTATGAACGTGTTTTCCAGAGAATTGTAAGAAAATAATCTATTATAGATAACCTGTTAGCTTGCTTTGTTGTGCTCAGTGGAGTTGCTTTTATTTTGGTTATATGCAGGGTATCCTGCATCTGCTTGCAATCTCCTGTAAAGCTACTGAAAGGAGTAGAAAATGTATTAGTGTTAGCAGAGTTAATATCTCACCAAATATTATTTTAATCCTCTCTTTTGATGAAAGAAACTAGTAATACGTAAAAAGAAAATACTCAAATAGGTTCGTTTTTAAATCTGCCGGACCTCTTATTACGAAATGGCCATTTGTAGTATGAGGACTAATTTTGATAAATATGTATGTTTGTGGTGTAATACACATTTTACAACGAATAATTCTACCGAAAATGTGGCCACATAATCCAGGTTTTTGTGTCGAATGACCAGAAAATCCGCAGGAATTTGACTTGAGGAAACGGCGGCCTTAGGCAAAGTGTTTCACGAGGAAAACGTTTTGCAGGTCAAATACATTTTTCTTAAAGCATATTTAAAATTTACCTATGTACCTAACAACTATTAATATAAATATAAAGTTTGACCCGGACCATTCGTCCGATCCGGTAAGGTATAACATATGAGCCACCGGGAAGATATGGTTGAATATCATCATGGCGTATGCAAAGCGTAAAGATTCGTCATTTCAAAATTAAATGTGATTCACTGTGAGACATGAGCTGTTATGTTCTTTTTAATAATGGATCTTGGTGATAGGAATAGGCTAGCTAATATGTAAGAAGAACTATTTATTATGGTATATTATCAAATGCGGTGTGTGAAAATCTAAGTATCTGCAGCATACATTCATGGGCTTTTTATGTCAGTCCACACCTGTACCTAGACCATCTTCGAAGCAAACCAGTGTGTATGCATCTGTTGCTGTCTTTACAATTGTGTTTGTTGTTATGAATCACATTGTTTGCAGGGAATATTATTTTATAGACAAGAGTGGATTTGAAAGTATCAAGTTTGAAGAGTTCCTAAAGAAAAGTGAATCCCGGTGGTGACATTTTCACTTTTCTCTAGTATCTCTTCAATCTTGTCCATTGTTATTAAATACAAAATTAACTTTGCAATTGAATACGTTTATTCATTGGACTGAATATGTTTATCTAGGTATGTGCATCCCCAAACGTCACTGTATATTAAGGGGAGGACATGGTTGACGACTACTCTACTACAGATAACAATGATGCCGATCTCTGCCGTGAATGTATTGTAGTAGCGGACACAAAGCTGATTTGTTTTGCTGTCTTCCGACGCCAAGTTCTTTTTCTTCGTTTTACATCTTCGTTTCTGTCTAAACGGTCGTAAAGATTTCAAGAGATCCTGGTATAAAGTATTGCGCAGAAAGGTCGACTCATTGTCTTTAGGCTTTCGGTATGGGCAGCTTTTCAGTCGTTCTCTATGCTTGCTCAGATTGCCACCTGAAAGTTTTAGTGGCTTGGTATATAGATTGTTGCCATTATTTCATTGCTTCATTTATGACTTAAGTTCTGATGAAAAGTCCTGAGTCATCGTTTTCGAAGTGAAATTCTTCTGAAGGCACCATTCACTGTAAGATTATCAGGTTCCCTTTTACCAGTGTAAGTTGTGAATGTATTGTTTACTTTTCAGACCGCGGGAAATAAATTCTGATGTAAGTGTTCTGCCATTTTTATCTATTTTG
>JAAAKL020015846.1:0-11301 GCA_010016065.2 Carybdea cf. marsupialis auct. non (Linnaeus, 1758)
CTATATTAAGAGGAAGCTCAACACAGTTGATATATTAAGCCGACCACCAGACGACACGCTTCTTCAAACTCGACCGCTCTCACTCGTGGATGAAGAAGCAGGGTTTTTGGCAGCGACAGTACAGACAGAACCAACGTCGATGAATTCGTCATCGCTTGTTCAACCTTTCTTTCATGGAGCCTTTTTTTGTCCTTTACGTCATTTTATACCTAAGACAAAGTTTAAGGGGAGGTAGGCTATGCATATGAAGAATGTAAGACAAATAATATTTCGAATTTTGAGCTTCTGTGACCCCTAAAAACATCAACATCAGCCCTTAAAAATAGCTGACAGGTACCTCTTTTTCCAACTTAGATGATATGTGAGGTGTTTATCGAATTCAGTATTTATTTATCTTTAATATAGAAACACTTGTTTACCACGTCTATGTTACCTAACTAGTGAAAGCAGAATTTTCAATCTATCTATATCTACGCCAGTTCAAGTAGCAATCTCCGCCTGACTATCTTGAAGCAAGACAGCCAATACAAGCTGGCCGTTGCTATGGGGGCGGAACACCCCTTTTTTGCGCCAAGATTCAAGTATTTTTTACATTGCTTCCCTGAGTAAAGCATTCGGATTTGAGGCTTGCACTTACGCAACAAAGAACAAATGTAGTGCCTGCAGATATCGCCAGCATGCGGTGTGTGAAATATGAGGACGTTTTCTTTCTGTCAAGAGCAGGCCTAATAAATCACTTTAAATCGCATAGGCTAATCCAAGATCAGGCACCATATGGCAAGGATATGATCAAGGCACAACAACCCGGTCTATGGCTTAGTTTGTAAGTCATCCGGTGACCTCAACCTCATTCAGCACCGGTTCCTCGCAAGAAATTTCACAAGTAACTTTCCAACCATACTTCCTATAATATCGAACTTGGGCAAATCTGAAAGCATTGTTATGTTATAGATTAAAATGCGTTAGTAAATTAGACAAGGTTAGTTATCAGATAAGGTTAGCCTTCTTAAAAGTGATGTCTTTAGAAATTTTGCCTTTAAAATTTTCTGTTTTCATCCAGTAAATTCTTACATATTCATATGTTACAGTGTCTGGTTTTTTAAGAAGAATTTTTGTTAATCACTATGTCCTACATCCTACAGAAGCAATATCGGATGGCCTGCATCAAGGATCGCTATCCATGGGGACCAACGATCGGCAACGGTCATGATGACCAGCAAGCAGTAAGTAAGAGGTGGGGTCTGTATCAATGCAAATATTCGATATTTGTTACTGAAGTATAAGCTTGGCAAGGATATCAATACACATTTTAAGCTAAAGAAAATAAGTTTGTCTTTGGAATCGAAGGTTACAATAATACACGACGGTCGAAAGTTAAAATACCGTTTGAGTAAAAGCTCAAATCTGATTAATATTTTGGCTTTAAAAGATAGAATATATGAAAAGGGTCTGTTTTACAAGCAATTATCTTGATTTGTGCCAAAAAAGGTTTTATTCTAAGGGTTTTTTTATCTTAGACATTTCTTGCCTTTTGTGCGTAACTCTTTGTATGGCGATTATTGTAAAATTGTCGTTAGAAAATTTGATTACATTTCTTTTGAAATTAATGCTAAATAAATTTGGGAAAGTCAAAATGATTCAAAAAGAAAGATTGCTGCTTACGGGAGATACTAGTAAAAAGGTACGTTTACAGGGATGTTAGCGCCACCCACTTCCTCCAGTCTGAAAAGTCATAAATGGAATAATAGAGCCCGGAATTGCCGTTCCATTGACCTTCCTGGTCATTTTTCGACCATACTACCATTATTCAAGAGGACACTTTAAACAGATCTGACAAAAACTTTAAGAAAATACCAGTGTGTGTTGACAGTATATATAAAGTTAAATCAGGGAATATCTAAGGGCTCATAACCTATTACGAATCGAATGGGCCCGTAACCTATTACGAATCGAATTAAGTAAAACTCGTGAATTTGCTATTTTTACCTATTGCATTTGGATGGACTCACAACATATAGTACAATTATTATTTGCATAAATGGGATTACTATAGAAGCCGTCCTCAATTTGCTTAGGAAGCCTTGACACATTGTTTACCTATGAATACATGTACGGTGCATATATGCATATATTCAATGCTTAAATTTAACAAATAGCTCCAAATGTGATACTACTTACACAAGAGGAGTTCAAAGATAATGAAAAGGCAGTGGAAGACTAGCTCTGAAGTACAACCAAATGAAGAATTAAAGCTTGTCTTTTAACTTACATTTTAGGGTTGCACTGAGGGCTTGCTCCTTGACAGCCAAAAGAATGGCAAGGACTAGACAATGGACTGTAACTATACAGTTACAATGAATAAAATTATCATTAAACATAGGTGAGTATATAGAAGAATCATTAGAAGTTTTCTTTCATTTTGGAAGGGTCTTGAGTAAAAAAACTAAAAATACGGATGAACATCTGAATACATAAAAATACGTTCTTAATTTCATTACAGCTTTAAGACGCTCTTTTGATTATTTCCAGCTACAATTCGACTCTGAACAGCTAACCCTGTTTTTTTACGTGAATTTAACAATTCATCTCTAATATCAATTTTTCCACATTTCAACACACTATCTATAGCTTCATTAACCTTTGTTGGAGAATCATATTTGATCTCATTTGCATTTTTCTCAGTTGTCTGTCTACAATTTATTTCATTTCAGTCGAACTTTCCCCCCTAAATTATCCTCACAGTATTAGGACATAATATGGCAAATTTTAGAGCCCTTTGGATAATTTATGTCAATTTCTTTCACTGAGCAATCTGTATCACATTTTCCTAGATTTTGTTGGGGTAATTCCACTAGAATATATTTACACCTTATAAAGTCCTTCTTAAACATAAATTCATCACTGATTTTTCTAACCTTAATTGGATATTTTATCCCTAAAGTTGCTACCTCGTGAAAGGTTTTCAGTTGTCTCGACGATTGCTTACTTTATGCTTTGAACTTTAGCCTTTTTCACTTTTTCGCCTCGTTTGAAATCCCATCTCTCGATTCTGAGTAGATTGACGTGCCAAGGTCTCCCAAACCAATATTTCTTCGACATCAAATTCTTCAAAAGAATACCGTCGATTTAAATCTTCACTCAAACCCCTGTATTGTTTTATATCTATGAGATTTTTGAATTTCCAAACACAAACACATGCTCGAAGTAAGCAAATTGTGAGAAGCAAACATACCTCATATCAACCTTACGACATCACAATAAATGCGTGCGGGTCGTAAAGACTTTACGTTTCTGATGAAGAACATACAATGTTAAAAGACCACAAGACTTAAAATCGTGCATTGTTTTCGGCACCATAGCTTAAGACGATTATGTGAAGAGCAATAGCCTGAATCCTAGAGGCATTAATTCTAAAGAACGGCATATCTTTCGAATTCACCTTGTATTATCATTGATCAGTATATCGGCTTCCTTGCAACTCCTGATCTACCTGAATTCTTAATAATATTCAGATGCAGATTATAGAAACGTGGCACTCAGATCAGATTCACCGACCCTGGTTTAATGGTTAAGCTAGGCGAGAGAACGAAAATACCTTAAGGAGATTTTTTTATGAATCTCACTGAAACGAGGGAGGTTTGGTAATACGCATGAGCACCGATTAGGTTTTGGTTGTTCTTTGGTGAATTAACGGGCACGGATCCCTTCGTAGCAAGTTCATACCACGGTTGATCTCTGCTTCCGTAATCAAAGCTTTATTTATCAGTTCTAAGTGCAAACTCAATATTAAAAATATAAGCAAATGCAAGAGGCGGGGACGACCCACAGTAAGACGATTACCCAATGCTCGTCAAAAATTATACTTCCTAGGAAAACCTAAACTTCTATCCTTAAGATCGGATGCAATGATAGAACCTGCATGAGTGGCCACGGCGTCCAACAAAGTCAGATCTACATTTTGAAAATTTGACAATACCGAATGAGGGGGAAATGCAGCTTTAATACCCCCAACGCGTCCTCAGCCAAGTAAACTACTCTGACTAAAAAGACAATGACCCAAAAGGGAAATGAATTGCTTTCGGTGTTCACAAATTTTCTTTTAAAGTACACCGAAAACGATAAAATAAAAACGAGGCTAATGCTGTTCATTATAGTCATTATATAAAAGAACACACACACCCCCCCGCCCCTAAATTTCTCACAAGATTATTTACCTACTTGAAGCGTGATATACTTATATAAAAGTTGTCCTCTACATCATTGTTTCCAAACGTGGGCGATATCACCCTTTTGAGTGCGAAAATGTGTTTGAACGGGGCGATGGACATACGTCTATAACTGACTAAAAGTTTCACGAAAATCAGGAAACTCTCCTTACACTATCAATATCAACCAGCACATTGAGAACGAGTAATTGAACTTTAACGTTTAAAAACTGTACTCAAAAATACACTTACAACTACTACCAACATGTCCTGTTTGAACTATGACAATAGTTCAAAATTTGGTGTATTGTCTCTACTGTCATAGACAGGGGGCGACAATTTAGCTATGTGAACACTGAAGGGGCGACATTACAGAAAACGTTGGGAATCACTGCACTAAATCATAAAGTATCGATATATTGGCACCCAACAGATAGAGACCATAAGACGTGTTGGGATGGCAACTTTAGTGGCGGTTCTTGGCGGGTTTTGGCGTGTTTTGGCAGTTTTTGGCGGTTTTTTGGCGGTGAAGCGACCTGGGTCAAATGAACTGTATTATACCCTTTGACGTTCTGAGTTGAAATGGAGTTTTTAGAGGGATCGTAAAGCGGGGAGTCGGGTGGCTCTTTATTACTTCCAGCTAATCTAATACTCAGTATTCTAATTGCTTTCATTCGATTAGGGTGTATGCATAACTATAGAGTGATTTTGACATTTTAGGGTGGAAACGTACAAAGGTGAAACTCCTTTGACATGGGTCGGATAGCTCCTTCTTGAAACAGTCGGAATGCATATCCTCAATTACCTATCTTTGAATTCCCATTGTTTTGTATACGTTCTCCTTACAGTTTTAATTTTTCGAAATAGCAGTCAGGGGAATTGTTATTTACACCATTCTCGGAAAGAGAATGTCGATAGGTACTTGTTTTTGAATTGCTGAAAAATTTTAGTACGAAACATAACAAATCCGCTTTTACCTTTAGAAATTATTTCCAGATATCGAAATAACTGTAAATATGTAATATAGCTGTTTATAAATGACAGAAATTTGCCCTTTTATTTGCGCTTTGAGATGATAAGGTCTATATTCGACTAATCTGTCAGACATGGGTATGGCGTAAAAGAGGCTTTTTATCTTTAAAGGAACAGAAATCTGTTATGCCCACATTGGACTGATCCAACACACCTTTAAAGATCCCTTAAAACACATTTCTCTGTGGGTCCTCTCCCTTCCTTCCAGATACATTTATCGGCCTCCCCATGGCTTATACAGGTCATGTTTCTTCATACTACCAACCCGCTGGTAGCTCGTTACTCTAGCCTCTTGCACCAAATAGCAGATTTGGTTATCTGTATATCGCATTCATTATAAGATTCTGATTAAGGAGGACACCCGCTCTCAGAAAGATCAACTGTGGCCTGCTATGAATGACCGTAAACCTGAACTTGGCTAAATGTTCACCATCTCATATTGGTGTCGGTAACTTGAGACTCAGAAGAAATATAATCTTGCGATGGTAATTACAATGGCCACTATGGTCATGTCGTTGTTGTTGATGATTATGATGTTGACAATGATGATAATAATAATTCTAATACTAATAATGATATTCATGATAAAAAATTCTTGATTTTAGTTACTGTCGTGCTAAAAATTAATATAATTGGGTTTTGGCAACCCTTTGGATTTTAAAAAATTTTCATACAGTACGTAATATTTGTTTCTGCTTATTGATTTTGGATAGTTTTCCCCCTCGTGTATATATCTAATAAAAGTATTAATGCATTTAGTTTGATATGCAAGTTAGTAAGATAGTGAAGTCAATGTGCTACTATGCATTATTAACGTTGCTTGAAGATTCTTCCAGAAATTTGAAATGGTCTCCAGGAGTTAATAATATAGTTTCGTTTTTGTAACATTCTATTTACTTGATAAACTGGTAGTATGCAGCTCTTTTACATATCATTATGAGTATTATACATAACTGTAAATGTATCAACTGGTACATGTATATAGGAGGTTTGTTGGTGGTACAAAAGAATAAATCTCCACGAAACAGAGTTCACTCACCCACAGCTCCGATTGGCTACTTTTAAATCACAGTTGGTTTAAGTTTCATTGAT
The DNA here is from genome assembly GCA_010016065.2 of Carybdea cf. marsupialis auct. non (Linnaeus, 1758). Classification (NCBI taxonomy): domain Eukaryota; kingdom Metazoa; phylum Cnidaria; class Cubozoa; order Carybdeida; family Carybdeidae; genus Carybdea; species Carybdea cf. marsupialis auct. non (Linnaeus, 1758). The sequence goes on from JAAAKL020015846.1 coordinate 6,330, forward strand.
GTCTTGACAATTTCAATTCTGACGACTTTGTACTCTCTGATGATTGCCAGACGAAAAAAGCTTTTAAATAGTAAAATGTTTTAATTGTTTCGCGCAGTTTTACATGTATATAAGGAGGACATTATGATTATTTATGGTTATCTATTAAACATGTTTAACATCCTCTACAGTAAACAGCCAACTAAAAAAGTTCTTCTCACTATTGGGTAACCAACTTCGTATCAAAAGATAATTAAAACCCGTCTTGCCAAGTACTTTCAATTTAACCATATTCTTGCTATCGGTGCACTTCTTTTGTAATAATAGGGACTCTTCTAGTTCTGAACACATAACTAGAACTGTCGATATATTGAACTTACTTTCTCCTTAGGGCGTCCTCTTGGAACTCGGCTTCTTTTCAGGTTTGCTCTTAGCCTGCCGCTAACGATCGACCGCCGCGAAGCTGATCTCTATCAAAACAAGCGGCAGCAACAGCTGTAGTCTCTGTTAGGATAGAATGCAAAATTTTAGAAAGCTACATTATAATGGGCAATTTATTCCATTTCTTCTCATTCCGCGGCAGTCTTTATGAGGAGTTCATTAGAATTGCATGTATTTTATATCAACCCAGAGGTAGTATTGTTTAATTTTGTATCATGTCTAGGCCTGCCATTCTTGTGAGAATGGATCGTATTGAAAAGTATGGGATATGCCCCAGATCCCATAACAGCGCATGGCTAAAGACGATGAGAGAAAAATAAAAGGAATACCCCCTGATTAGCCATTTGTACTCGCATTGACCGGCAATCAACAAATAAATAAATAAATAAATAAAACCTACAAAAACAAATGTGTGCAAGTTAAATGTAAATCAGGGTGTAAAGCGTGTAATTAGGCATAAAAGACGAAAACGGAGAATGATATTTGAATACTTCAACTTGTATGCCATTACCCAGGGTGGTGGCAAATGGGGCGGAGCAGAGGAGCGGGGTAGCATTTCATTGAAAAATTGTTGTCACGTATTAACATAATACTAGATTTTGTTAACTTTGATAATGACGTGCCCACCACTCTAACCTCATTAAGGATAATTGCTGCAAATCTTTCCACGGGACTCACGTAGTTTGTTGATTTCAAGACCCTTTTACATGACTAACAGAGCTTGTACTACTTTGGGATTGCAATTCTTGATCCGGGCAATGCATCTTAATACAGACTGAATAAACAAGAGTTTATGTTTGCTGTCTCGATTTTCGCTTCAAGGTCCGAGTTCACATTTAATACAGAACTAACTCTTAGAGGAATGCCGCTGAGCCAATCAATCCAAGCAGTAACCGCATAATTAGGCATATTCAGATACGGTCATAGAATATGATTTCCATTCGCTAACCAACTGGTTTTGAAGTTGTCAGGATTTAGAGAGTGTAGATGGCCAATAACTCTCTATATAAAACTGTCACTTAGATACAAAAACCAGGAGAGTTTTAATTGATCTATTAGCTATATAAAAGCATGCTTATCTAGAATATCGGAGGTGAGTAAATCACAGAACAGGCCGGAAGTTTGTAGGAGCTAAAGCAGTATTCAGCGCTCGGTGTTACTATACCATAAAAGTGGGCTACAGTTTTTAAAATGGATGATTAACAAAATGATGAGCGTAGAGATGTATCTTACATTCTATTTACATGGTTACAAGCAAAAACAAACTAATTTTAATTTTGGCAATGTTGTTTTTGTGTTGTTTATGCGTGAATCTTCATATGGGATAGTGATAGTGTCATTTTATGCAGGTTTTCATGTCTTTTATTTTCAGAGTACTGTTTGAAGGGAAGCTTAAAAGTTTTTCATAAAAATCAGCCAAATCGTTGGTGAGATATTGGGAAGGATAGAGAGAGGCGGGTCTTATTCTAATTTGGGACAGGGCTAATTGCCTTAATTGTTGTGTTCCTATTGACTTAAGACCATGGAACTCGTATGCATTTTTTAGGATTGTGTTGAATTGATCATGATGTTTTGTTTGGTAGAAATTATACCATGTGCTCTAGCTAATTTTGAATTGCATAGCGCAAAATTATGGGGAACCAATATTTGCAACTCCGTTCAGAAATCTTTCTTCTTGATCTTGATTTGAAATTCCTGACAACATAAAAGCACCAGACTTAAATCGTTCTGAATCCTGTTCTAAAAATAACAAAAAACTTCGTGGTTTAATGTAGCAGCTGCAAAGAAAAGTCATGGAGATTCTCTGAAAAGCAAGCTTTTTCTCATTAATGAAAAGTAATGCTCAGACTACTGTATTCTTTGCAGTACTGCACGTGCGTTTAATGTACAAGAACAAAATTTTGTTCCATAAAATGGAATAGAGCATGCCTCAGCCCATTTTACGTTAAGCATCTTCTACATGGCATTGACACAAATCTGGAAAAAAACCCGACAAACTAGTTGCATACAGAAAATGTCTTGTTTCTGTGACACTACGCGTAGTTCATAAGAGTAATAAAAGCACTCTCAACTAACCACAAAGACCGTATGCCTTCCACAAATAATAGCATTGTAGTTTACTCATTTTCTTTCCAGTTCAAGGCTGCCTATTAAGCACATGTTCCACCCTGTATTCACCACGCATCAGCTTCTACAAGGAAAACAACACCTCGTGTTTCAAAATCTAAAAACACCACTAAGCAATGTGACTCTGCCACAGGGCAGTACTTGCTTGAAAACCCAGACTGTATCAAAAGGTATACGGACAATCACTTCCGCGTTAATGGTAAAGCTAGTTTTGCTTTTCACTTGGCTGTTCACATCAATATAAGAAACCGTTGCTTTGTAGAAAAAAACGTTTAAGCTTCATGGACACTGATTGGTCAAAACAACACCAATCTGACAGTCAGAGTTCTGATTGGCTACTTTGTAAAACACAGTTGGGTAAATAACTTCTTTGATTCCCTTCTCAAGTTATTTTCTTACGACTTCTACTCTGAGGAGTGCTAGACGAAACAAACTTTTAAGTACAAAATGAGTTCGCTATTTCGTGCAGTTTAATTATTCTGTACCATCAACAAACTTTTCGAAAGCTAATAATATATGCTAAATAAAGACGTTGTTACATACATCCTCTGAAATCCCTAGGCAAATGCCAGTGCATACAATACTTCGTATTTTAGTCCTTGAAAGAAATGAGGAAGGTTTCAAATAGTTTCCGGATGCTTGCCTTAGGAACTCTTATCGATCGTAAATTGAAAACAAATTAAAACATATGAAGTGAGTTTTGTTCAAATTCAAGTATATAGCCACGCTGCTCCATAAATTTATACATAATAGCTATGAATATTAAGTTTAAAAAACATCAGGGATGTGTAAAGTGGAAATCAGGATTCGTAGGATATTCGGTTTTCACTTTATTGACAAGATTGTAGAGAACATTAACTCAGTTTGACGAGTATGTTACCCCGCGTGCATTTGGAAACAAATTCATAGAAACCGCTGGTTGTTGTTTTTCAACACGTTTGCCGTCTCATCACTCTCGTGGAGATATTAGTTGATAAACACTGCTAGGCTCCTCAGATTTCCATCGTCTGGAGGGAGGATTTTCACACGATGGCTTCCTCAGGTCAAAGTGACTAGCGAAGAAGTGTTCTGCTTTCATGGAGACCTACCATGCAATTCCACTTTAATTCGACACTCTGACGAGAAATGAAATATTTAAGAGTTTACATTCTCTCGTAACTGCTACACAGCAATTGGTCTCCCACACTTATCATTGTTCGCTCAATAATGAACTCAATTTTAGTCTCTTCATCCGATTTTAATCTACAATTGGATATCTTTAGGCGATCTTAATGTGGAAAAGGTTTATCGACATTAATGAAGCGAATCAGTGTGATAGAGAGAAACCCTTAATTATTCTTCACATTATTCCATAGTTCTGAACAAGGCTTACCGATGAACACATCAATGTCGATTTTCAAGAAGAGAATATGTGATATGAATCGACTCCCTTTCTTTCTGTCTAGGTGTACCAATTCAAGTTACCTCAATACTTTTAGCTAACTCTCAAGACTTTAAAAAGTTCCAATTTCATCTCAAGGAGCCGTAGCATATCAGAGGGTTTTCAAAGCGCTTGAGAAAGTAGGTCTTTTCCTTGAACTTGATAGAAATGTATTTTTGTACTGCTGTATGAAATAACATGAACCTTCAACGCTTTTTCCCGTTATTGCAGATCTTTAAATACAGGAGGTAAACATTATGTAAATTTAATGTATCAAAGGCAAAGAAAGTCAATTAATGCTTCTTTTGAAATACGGAAACGGTGGATCGATTCAGATGATAGTATCGGAATTGGTAGCAGCCCGTTTGATGTGGGGGCGCATAAGTAGCCCTTCTTTTTACGCCGGTAACGTCAAGACTGCCTGTCTATCTGACAGTTTAACGGTTGTTGAAAAGCGACCAAAGATTTGAGTCTGCGTGATTCAAATACACGTTGACTGATAACTGAGTCCAATTTTTAGAAAACAAAACTAACCCCAATCGTACTAAGGGAATGGGAACGGGGGAGGGTAAAAAATATAATATATTTCCTCGTTGATGGCGAGTGAGCATCTTAATTTATGTTCCTTCTATTCTGAAATCGTTTGAAACTCTTATTTGCCTGACTGCGGTGTCAACGCCATAATTTTCTGTAACTCGTACTACTCACTTTTGAAGCAACACTTCATCAAATTTTACTTCAATGCGTTTTCGCAGCGGAGATGAGGTCGACTACTACAGCGGTTACCCACCCTTGGTTAACCCAATAGGGAGGCCGCGCGTATGCTACAACTTTTCAGAAGCATGACGTGACCGAGCAAACGTAGTTGAGACTTCAATATAAGAGTGTTAATACTCAATTTGCGGTATGTTTTCAAGACTGAGATATTTATTGTTCATATTTTTAATCTTCTTTTGCTACAATGGAACATATATAGTATTTTTAATACATAAAATAAGAAACGTT
>JAAAKL020015847.1:0-11301 GCA_010016065.2 Carybdea cf. marsupialis auct. non (Linnaeus, 1758)
TCTTTTCTTCCGGCGAAATGTAGACTGCAAATATTGGTGTGTTGGTTGACATTCACCTCCGTACAGTCCTCACGAGAATAAGCTCTAACCCAGTGCTGACGTTTCTGTCGATTACTGCCTGACTTGGGAAAGCGATGAAAACCCCCCTTCCTTCATTTCATCCCGATCAAAGTGTCTTCAGTAACTGGCACACTTACCGTAGCGGTAGTGTTTGTCGACCATGGCTATGAAACTTTGAATCTTAAAGAATATTCAACACACAAGAAGATAACACGACTGACGCTGTACCCGATTGCTTTGTTTTGAAGTCAATTTTCGCCCGGTATTTTCAGATTTCGAGTGATGTAAAATCTATTTTTAGAAACAACGGCTTAAATGGGTTTGTGCTATTGATAGTCCATCAGGTGTAACTTCAAAGAAAGTGGAATTTGTTCTGATTTCCAAATGTTGGCAAGCTTTAAATATCGTGCACAGGCTAACCCTTGGCGTCTTTTAAAGTCTGTATATGAGTTTGCTATGTAAGATCCAAGGGACATGAAATCTTTTACTGCCTCCAGTGCTGTCCCTTCCCCCAGTCTCATAATATGGGTTGTCACATCAGGAATTAAGGTGACTTTTCGGGTGGTGTGTTTTTCGAACCATGATTTTGGTCTTGTCAAAATTTACAAGAAGTCCCACGTTCCTGACTTCAAGCTCTAGGGATTTGAAGTGTTCGATAGCATTGTCTACATTCTCTTCCAAAATGTCGTCTGCAAAATCGAGGTCTGGCAACAGTTCGACGATGGTTTGTGTCTGAAAGCCTTTGTTGGGCGAAGTTCTCTTCAAAACCTAATCCAAGACCCCTAGGACACATGCCGTGTTACAGAATTCCGTGCTCAGCATCCCATTTACTCGAACTTTGGGAGAGCTGCCATCGCAGAGACATTTAATACGTTTTACAATCCTGTCAGTTATGCCGTAGTGTCGAAGTATTTTTCACATAACTGATCTGTCACTGGAGTCAAACACCTTAAAATCTACAATCATCATGACCAGGGAAACTTTCTTTTGATGGTACTCTTCGAGGCTTCTCCTGATTATCAGTATCTGCTCAACACAGCGTTTACCTCGTCTAAAGCTTGCCTGGAAGGGACGTAGATTGGAAGATGTCCGATCGTGAATCCTGTTAAGTAGCACTCTATTATAAACTTTTGCAGCAATTGACATCAATAAAATTCCTCTAAAGTTGCACAAGATCTTTGGACTTTTCTTCGGGATCGGAGTGATTATAGCTGTCTTCCATTGTTTTGCGTGCTACTTCTCTACGATAGACTAGATGCAATATTTGCCTCGGGCGTTAAATGAGCTTCTTGCCTCCATGTTTCAATAGTTCAGCTGTTACATTTTGGTCAATGCCTGGGGATTTGTTGCGTTTTAAGCGTCGTATTGCCTTTGTTACTTTTGTGTTAGTAAATTCCTCTGTGTCAATGTTTAAATCTTCCTCAGCCACAGTTATTTCAAGATCGGCCGGTGTTGTCTGGTGGTTGAGAAGTTCTTTAAAGTATTCAGCCCATTCGTCGATGAGGTCTTCTGGAGATGATGATGTAAGGCCGTTTCTTTTATTGACTGTAGATGGTAAGGTTCTTGCCTCCTTACCACAAAGCTTTTTCACAATATTATTTAGCTCTTTGGAGTCATTTCGTTTTACTGGCATTCATTGCTTATTGGCAAGACATGTTTTTAATTTTGTCATTGGCTAGTGATGCATCTGCTTGTTCAGCAAGGGCTCTCCCTTTACCATAGTATTCTTGATTTCGATGGTTCTTGTAGAATGCACGTGTAATGCGTCTTTTTTCAATTAGCTCAAAAGTGTTGGTCAGTACAGGGATCGAGTCAGAACAGAGATCGAGTCACCAATGAGGAGATTTACCAACAGATTGCACTAGCCATAGGACCGTTCCAGCACCTATTCGACACGGTTAAGGAGAGAAAGTTGCGCTGATTTGGACATGTAACAAGATCAAGTGGCATTTGTAAAACCATGTTACAGGGTACAACGAGCGATAAAAGAAGAAGAGGTCGACAGGACAAGAAAAGAAATGGTGCGACAACATTTACAAATGGACAACACTCACACCAGAAGAGGCCCTACGATCAGCAGAGGACAGAGAGGTGTGGAAAAATAATATTCGTCAGAGTACCGGAGCGCCCCAACGACCTTCAAAAACAGTTAAGGGATAGAGAAGAAGAAGAAGAAGTTGGTCAGAAATTCATTTTTAGATTTTACTTTCTTCTTTCTTTGGAAAGTGTAATTTGTACTTCATCAATTTCATCAACAGATAGATTCTCTAAACGGTTTGACAGTTTGACCTGGAACTCTACTCTGACCTTTGCACTAGCTACTATCGTATTGCGATTATATGTGCGCTCTTTTGGTTGTGGTATTCCTTTAGTACGTAGACTGATTTTCATCACTGCAGAAAGCATACCATGGTCAGAATCTAACTCGATGGTATTGTAGCACCTTCAATCACGAAGAGAGTTTATCCAGTTTCCTCTGAGGATTACGTGGTCAGCTTGTACTTTACAGCCGTTAGGATGCTACCAACTCCATTTGTGGCAATCTGGACGTGGTTTTCTGGTAGATAAGAGACACATGTTGTGTGTTTTACAAAGACCTATAGTCTGTTGCCATTATTGCTTTTCATGTGGCGGTAGTCATGTCTTCCGACTGTTTTTTGATGTAGGTCTGGAATAGCCATTTTTACCAATGAGGTGATCGTCTCGCACTGTATACCATTCGCCCAAGTAGGTAATGCCTGGAGCCCTTACGTAAGTATACACTTTTACTCTGCCTACAATTTACTGGGTATTCAGGGGCGTAGCCAGGGGGAGAATGGGGATATCTCCCCCTCCCTAGAGATCATGAATAGGTTTGCTCTTCAGTTTTCGTTCATAGGTTGAGGGTGTCGACATTGTTTTTGTCTGGTTGTGGCACGTGATATAACAAGTACCGACTACGTTGCTCCTATGCACGTTGTTATTATTTTCTTTTGTATTCATAACATTATCAACAGTAATTGTTTCTCATTTGAATATGTTCCCTAACACCAGAAACCTCCCCTACCCTAGAAATGCCACGCTACGCGCCTGGGTATTCCTTCCTTACAATGGGGCCTTTTCCCTTCTTCTCCAACCTGAATTCAAACCATCTAGCCGTGAAGACAAAACTGTACACAAAATCGTTCTTTCACTTTGCGTTGTTTCGAATGTGGCTCAATTTGATTTCGAACTCAAAATTATATGGTAAGAGTCACATGACAGATTCGTCATTTCGAATTGTACTTGTGAAAATATCTATTACGTTCACTTGCGTATCACCGGATATTGTCGAACTGTATTGACAGAAAAACACGATTTGTAGAGGAGCAGAAATGAAGCAGAAAACAGAAATGAATGAAGGAATCGATGTGCCTTTTATTTTGAACAGCTCTGAGGTAAGAGTTTCTCGGCTTCTGAAAGACAAGTGGGAGCTTACTACATGATATCATACTTGGAACGTAATGAAAGCAAAATAACAGCCCCTACAATTAATTTACAATAGACAGCTTAATATATATGACATTATTATGAATCAGGCGATCAGACAATTGACCTCTTTGTTTGTCGTTGCGTACGGCTTTGCATAAGAGAAGGAGCTTTTCATTGAGTTGAATATTTCTTCTCGGCAAAAGTCGTAGGAAGGTACAATAGCGTTGACAGTCAATTATATTTACTATAAACCCGATTAGCAGGGCCGAAGGAGACACATATGTGCTCGAAGGACCCATGGCCCCCTACCATTTTCGAGAGGAACGGTATGCTGACAGGTTTGAAAACACAACATAGTTTTACACATTCACTTCTACAGGGCCTCTTGGTCCGAATTTTTCATTTTCGACCATACTTTGGAAATTCTGCGCTATGTGTCTGTAACAAATCATTTAGTTTGAAGTAGTAAATAGAAAATTATGATTTAGTTTTTCTGCCCCCAAATAATGTGTTGGATACCATATGAAAGTAAATGCCTGTACGGCGATCTTCCTGTATTAACAAGTCATTATTTTCTTGTAGTACTCATCACCATCTGTCGATTAAGAAATCAATATCCTATATCATGTATGTATGGCCTATATTATGTATGTATATTATAATTAATTGACCCCTTCATTTTAAAATCCACCGGACATTAATTAGTATGTGCGGATCTTTTACCAATAAGGGGCAATATTTCCTAGTAAAACTGAAGAAAAGCTATTTTTCATTCTTATATCTGTGCAAGAAACTGGTAACAGATAAATGTTAAGACAAACGTGATTACAGCCACTTGTCTAATTTGTTTTTAATTAAAGAAGTATGATGGGCTATAGACTATCCTTCATGTGTAGATAAAGCACTGTACCTTTTATCTGTACATATGAACAGTTTAATACGAAATATATATACTGGGATAATGCAATATATCCGTGGAATACATATTAGAACTTGAGCAACCTGTTGTTGGCTTTTAACAGAACAACAGACAATCAGTAATACTTTTTTGCAGATTTGAATACAGGTAGGAAAAGCCTAAATTTACCTTTCAATTAAGAGTAATATAAATTAAAAGATAAAAATCCAGTAAACAATTTATTAGCAAATTTGTACCTTGAGAATAGGGCCTAGTCATTATGGCAGAAAATGCATATTCTGTGCTAATTAGCCTAATATGAGATAAAGCTGGTTTTGTTTCTATTAAGATATATTCATTCGTGTACCGTGGCTCTCACAATTTTGTCCTATCAACATGGCCATTGAGATCAAGAACGGTTACCAGGAGCGAAATAGCTATTCAGCCCCGTAAAAATGGATAAAAACCTTAGATAGCCGGTATCTTTTCGGATCACTAACTATTACTGAAAAGCATTCCCGGGCAGCACCACTTCCCACCCACCATAATTATGGTATTACTCATGATTTCTTTATCCTTTGGAAAACACTTCCCCTTTTGGAATAGCATGTCTAAATGTTAAAATATTTGTATGAAAGCCACGTATGATGACGCTATATATTACGTTTTACATACACCCCTGAGTTCAACAACCTGCTATCTCGAGTATCGTGAAATTTCTTGAACATCATACACGACGCCACATCGCATCACATAGGCTGTATGGTAGTCAGTTTATTCTGTGATTTATTTCATATGATCTATGTTAAATACATCGTATTGTTATGCGCAGTTCATTCTAGTAATAGTAGTTAGCATTGACTGCAATAACATACGTCATTGCTATTATTACATCAGAGATTGTAAATGTCATTTATAATCATCCCCTTTCCATAAAACATTAAGTATTAGGACTATGGTAAATAATAATGCATTTTATTTCCATTCCAAGCCACACATTTATAATGCATCCAATGTCAATTTTGCGATATTCTATGTCAAAGGAAAATTGGATAAATTTTGTTTGCGAAATGTGGAGTGATAATTACCCTTTTATTACGTCTTTTAGACATGAAAATCATCAATGTGTGGTTCATTAGGGCTTAGGACATATTCATCATACTTTTTATGAAGTATAAAACACAAGAATACTGTAAGAATAATGTAAAGACACATAGCATACATTTATTTAGAGATAAATTTACCTCAATGGCTGATGAGCACATTTCCTTAGGAGTGTATACATACATCAAGGTCTCTGTTATGGTTGAAAGGAGTGGAGGCAACAGAAAAGCCAGTGTAGATGTACTTGAAGAGCACTTTTTAATTGGACATACAATACTATCTACATAACAAATATTTTTACACTTAACCTCAGATTAGCATATCTTATCCCTAACATGATGGGTTCATGGCTTAATCTGCCACCTTGAGCTGGAGGTCTTGTTGATGTATGCAAAAAACTTTGAGATTCTATACTTTGCCATCTATCAGTAGGGCTGACAGGTCTTTGGAAATGGATTTGTATGTCCACACACACGCGCGCGCGCACACACACACAGACACACACAAAAATATATAATAATTTCTAGCCTTTCCATAACAAGTGAAACATATATTTGTGGAAATGTCTTTCAAAGAGAAACTTTATCATCTTTTATAAAAATGTGTATATGCAGTGTAATGGATATTACTATACTAACCTTTGGTGACTCGATACGATTTCTTAAAATGATCGCAACTTTCAAAGGGAGTTTCTTTGGAATCTGAAAGTACTTAAGGTATACTTAAGTACTTAAGGTTCACTAGCAAAAATTACGTATCTACCACATTTAATATTTGTTACTTAAGATTATTCATAGTTATGACAAAGTCACTGAACAAAGTCAGTGTCGAGCCCGGTATCATTTTTACCACAACCCTTCAGTTTTGCAATGCTTTGTACAAGATATCAACACATCACAGTCTGTAAACTTTGCAGTGCATGTTTTGATGGGATGACCTTCATGTTTCAAATTCATGTAGTGATAGCTGAGCTTCATTCTTTGTACTCCAATTCAGTGTCGTAACCACTGGGGGTATAACCCCTCCAATAAGTTCCAAGATGATTGAAAAACTTTGAACAGAATTTATGACTTGTCCTGGCCAAATCCTTGGAACATTGAAATCATTTGGGTGCAAATCGATTTAGCGATGAGTGGTATTTTACAAAAATTATCTTCATAATAACATCATGTTCCTTGGCCGTTTAAATTCTTTGGTTGTGTAGCCATTATGAAGTGTAGTTTTTTTTAAGTGACATTACGGATTTTTATTTTATATTCACTAATCTCTAAGAAGGACTGGATCGAACTTCATATTGTTTCCAACAGCGAAGAAGCCTAATCACGAATACCAGCCCCCAAAAGATAAAAGGGCGCGGGAAGGTCCGCAGTGTTTCGTAAAATTGTTTATAAGCTTTTTTGATGGAGACTTTAAGACAAGATACTCGATCAAGTGTTCTTTTGAGATCTGTCTATATTCAACAATCGCATGCCAAGATTACCCGTGGTAGCCAATCAATGGTTTTTTGGTACAGATCAGACCAATGAAAACTAAAGTGGCATCATTGAAGTATGGAAGTTGCTGATGCAGCGTATTGTAGCAATCTACATGCTCGTATCACTTACTGACAAACTTGAACAGTGACCGGCCTGTGCCCAGAAATACATGATCGACGAGAAAAATGCTACGCCAACAACAAAATCGTATGGCGATGACAAAAGCCTCCGTAAATATTCCAGATCGATAACAGCGATGATGCATTTCTTTTAAAGATTTTTTTTCCCGTAACACATAGATAAGAGATTCTGCTTCGGAGAATTTAGCTATAAATTGCCTCGGATCGAAATCATTTTATTTGGGGGGACGGGAGGTAAAATACGTATCACGATGATCTTATCGGTGGTGGTTTTGTTGCAGGTGTATTAGCTATTGTAAGATTTCAGGGGAGTATTGGGACTGACTACCGAGAGTTCCACCGAATCTACAGGCAAAGAAGCATGTTCTAACTAAATAAAAGCGCAAGGAAGAGACAAACTTGTCTGCATAAGCGCAAACACAATGCAAAAGAACTAAAATTAATAAGGTAAAATCATATCAAATCTGCAAATTTTGGTGTTGCTAACCCCGTAGCCTTTAGATTTCGCAGTCCTTAGTTTAACACGTAAAATGTGCACAGTGGCGTCATAGTTAAACTCGTGTACATGGATCGAAATACCCTAACTTATCAACATGATGGATATATTCCTAGTAAAAGTAAGGGTTTTTAATATAGGGATATTTTCCTACGTGAGTTCTTTTTCCTGTAAACGATGTACATTCCCCATGGTCATGAACTTACACTACTTTACACAGTTACCTTTAACGTGCTGGCTGTACCCACACCAGCACAATAGTTTTCACGCATATTGTTATTGGCTAGTTTTCCTACATGTTAAATACCATTGTTCTGCATGAACGTCCTGCCTGGCCTTACACACTAGTTTTACCCATACCTGCTACACGTTTGCGCATGATCTGTTACAGGCGTTCCACCCGACTGTTCCTTTTCTTGCCCCTTCCACCCTCCCCGTATTTTGAATGCTGCTGTCTGCACGTCTCATTAAGGCTATTTGCAGTTATTTTGTAATACAGTGGTAAAATCGTTAATCACGTACCCCATTTGCAATCTCTTACTGCGTTTTACTTTCATATTCATAAGGTTCATCACACCTTAGTTCCTCAGTAAGTGATTGCATTCACGCCAATCTAACCGAGAGTACAAATCAGTTCGTTTCGTCGGTTTCAACATGATGTTACCGCTACATAGTCGTCGTTTCTGCTTCAATCGCCAGGAAAGTAAAATTTTTATAGCAAGAATAGTCGTCAGACACGATAAGACAGAGGACTTTGCCTCGATGGGATAACTTGGCAGTTTTTGATGGCTCTGAGAAAGACCAGTTGATATGAAAGAAAATAATCTAGTTTTCCGAGAAATTTCTATCAAGCAAGCTTTGACGCCAAGAATTGGTATGCAGGAACTAGACTAAAATGTATTTTGGTGCGTTCTCACTTGCTAACACTTTTGCTAGGCAGCAAGAGAGACTTTTTCTGTCTACCGTCAGAGTCGTGTTTCTCGCCAGCAATTTTAAATTCAATTATAGCTTCACCTTCTGAAGTAACGAAACTCCCAATGAATCTTATCTTCTGCTTGTATTTGATTTTAGTTTTTCTCTTACGCACGTATCCTCACTTACAAGGATCCCATTAGTTGGTGTGCAGGTGAGACGTCGAATATCGGTTGCTCAAAAGCCAGGTATATGGTGACAGTCTCTGATTCCTTTGATTTGGTGCTTAGTGTTATAATACAGTGTTGTCTAAAACTCCTCTCTCGTTAGACCTAAACGTTGTTGTTCTGATATTTCTATCCTGCTTTATATAGTGTCTATTTTGATGAAATCACGGCCTTTAAATTGTCTGTTTCTCGTAAAATAAAGTAATGACACCTAGATTATTCATGTTAATTCCATCGATAGCAGCTGTAGCAAATTGCCTCTGATGAGATCTCCAGTTTTGATACAGACAGCATTTCTTCGTTGCTTCATCATTACTTCCGAATGATAGCTTCATTTAAACTGACACAGGTGAATGGTAGAGCAGGAAAAGTGTAGTGCAAGTCAAGTGTAGACAGCCAATGTAAACACGCGGTGATTAGAAATGTCTTGGATCATCTAGGAACCTTTCATGCATAGCATAGTCAAGTGGCCTCTAGGCAAAGCACCGTCTAGTTTTTGCTACATAGCACTTTTTTCTTGCATACCAGGTAGAAGAACAGAAATCGAGTTGAACTTGTGAATGTCGAAACTTCACAACTTGATAAAAGTCAATCAAATCTGCTCTCTTAGTCCGCATTTTGGCCAAGTGATCCAAAGTATGTAGATTTCAATTTAATCTATTCACTCCAAAGTACATGCATATTTTGCTGACTACAGCTTTTAAAATACTACAATAAGCACGTATAATAAATAGAATTAAAATACCAGTGGAACCCTGACGAGTCAGACGATTTGGAGAGGAAGAGCGCGCGAAGAATTTTCCTTCGAAAGACCCCTAAGTTTCATATCAACTCTTCTGATAAATGTCTAATCAGATGTCTAATCTCTTCTCCTTATTTCTTCCTCGTCAGTTTCTAGGATCGGTACTTTCCAAGCAACAAGATCCGTTCGCAAATTGGTCACAAGAAATCAAATTGGACAACAGAGATGGAGAATCCTTTATTGATAATATACCCAAATCTACCTGCCTATCGTCATCGAATAAAAAAGCGTTGAAAATGGATACGGACACACGAAGGGCAAGAAATGTTCTCAGTAGTCGGAGATACAGGAAAAAGAGGTAGAGCTGCACCCTTTTTTATACAGTTTATCCCAAGTTATCAAGTATATTATTTGTTATTACTGCATGTTGGTTTTGAGAAAAAAAGCAGGAGGCAACAAAGATAAACGAGTTTAGAGTTTTTTGTAATGATTGTCAACTAGAATTAAAAGTTGAAATCGAATCTGGGTTATCGCTATTACATCGCCGTTGAATTTCTTAT
Organism: Carybdea cf. marsupialis auct. non (Linnaeus, 1758); assembly: GCA_010016065.2. NCBI lineage: Eukaryota > Metazoa > Cnidaria > Cubozoa > Carybdeida > Carybdeidae > Carybdea > Carybdea cf. marsupialis auct. non (Linnaeus, 1758). The sequence continues at coordinate 10,065 of JAAAKL020015847.1, forward strand.
TCCATGACTCCATATTAAACATTTCTTGATATTACAAATACTACTGTAAAACGTGTATAAGAATACAAACAATGACCTCATATAGAAGCTCAAAACTCGAAATGTCGCAAATCATCCGTCTCATAGATGTTTGTTACTTGCAACTCTGGAGATATACGATTTGGAGGATTTGTAAGATATTATGATTATACCTTTTAAATAGATAATAGAGAAATAAAATATGTGTTCACGACTGAGATGGCAATAGTCGGTAACTATGGATTAAATTATGCCTGCGGTGATATAATTTCTACAACATCATTTTAATAACTTATCAATAAAATCACTTATTATCGAATTCTTCTTTTAACAGTGTCCAAAGCGAGAATAGGAGGTAATAACCCCTTGGATAACGTGTTTGCTCTCCTTTTCTGAACTCAATTCTGATGTTTTAAAACTGAAGTATCCAAGCCCGAATTTCGACGTTAACTGAGTTGTGTATTTAGAGCGACATTGTGAGCTTGGTAGGTTTGCTACTGTGACAAACGAACCTCAAGGGAGATGATTGGATCTTAAGATAGTGATAATTGGCAGTTGTGTATGTCAATCATTTGCACGTGGGATATTTGTTGATTTGCTAGGAGACCCAACAGGTGATCGCGTTCGAAATCCTAATTTTGCATTGATTAACGTTTTTCGATGTCTGATCACTCCTCTTCGCCTCGATTGTAAAACAACTGAGAAAATACTTGCCGCTTGTATAGTTAACACAGGCACATTCCTAACAGCTTTATAGTATCGTTTCAGTGAAATTATGAGATTGTAAGCATATAGTTGCTCTAAATTACTTTAACCTTTCTGACGATAAGAGATAGAAATGTGCGTGCAATGCATTGTTTTTAGATATGAATAAGTATCTGATTCTTCTTTTAACAGAATGTTTAAACATTTCATGATCGCTATCAAAAAGTTCCATCCTGATAACCAGGCAGAAATAGAAGCAATAAAGTGATACCACATCTACTGGCTATTATGCTTCATGTCCCGCAAATATTTTGTTCAGGTGTCATAAGTTGCATACTAAAACCTTGCAGCAGACAACCTAAAATAATCAAATTTTCTAATTTTTTTACGCTTACGTATACAGACTTTGAAAAGTGTGTGTGTGTGTGGGGGGGAGGTCCATACCCCCATTCCCCTATTTATAAGCCAGTAAGTTGTGAGTTAATAAATGGGAAATCTATGAATCAGGAAAATT
>JAAAKL020015848.1:0-11300 GCA_010016065.2 Carybdea cf. marsupialis auct. non (Linnaeus, 1758)
ATTATTGCTGATGTCTCTAGTTTAGAGGGAAGAGAACAACTCTAATGATGATAACAATGCAAGCCCTACCAAGTCCCATACAACTATCAAAATTAGCATTCAAAGCTACACTTACAAATTTGGTTCAACAAATATTTTCTGAACTGATATCAGATCAGTGACAGTTTCATTTTTCTTAGCTTTGACATGTGTGTCTATGGCAGAACGATGTCCCCGCAACCATTCTTACGCTTGTCAGTATTTTGTAAAACTAGGGTCTGGCAGCTCATCTACTGTTCACCAAAATACCCTTATTTTCATATCTGCAAAAGAGAAATAGAGCGTTTGGTTTTTCCATGAAGTTACCAAGTGTGATGAGATTCGTAAAAGAGCATTGAGTCGATTGTTAAGAGTGCGCACTTTGATGTAATACCACTTAGTGCAAATCAGTGCCGGGCTTTCTTTACCGACTTTACTTGAACCATCGCAACCTTTCGTGATTTTCCTACACAAACTTTATGCGCAGGGAAAGTGATGACGTTACAAATAAAAAGTTTTGGAAATAGTAAAATTTGACTCCAGATATCTAAAGGCAACCATGGAATAGGCTGTCCCCCAAGATACCAGACCTGTAGTGTATATAGTGTTTAAACTAGAGGCGTTTTAATTTATTATTTCTCTGGTCAAAACTCTGTTGATATTTGTTGGTTCCTTACGTTAGGAACCAGCATCAAATAACAAGGTTTTGTTAGAAAGATTTCAAACTTTGAAAGCAGATATATCGGTGTTGAGACACGGCAACACTTGCAATCTTGGTCATTGATATTCTTACTAATAAGGCAACATAAAAATTGAGTATTTTTTCCATACTACAAAAATATTCAAAATCGTCACGTCACACTTTCCCACCGCATTATCAAACTACTACCAATTTTGCACTATTTGACATGGCCTCGCTTCAGTGAAGCGGTGACGCGGAATTTGACACCACAATCTTGCCTCATCAGGAAGGCACTCTTACAGTTGATTAAATGCTAAGCATTGAAGTATTCATTTGACTTTTGTAATCGAGTACTTAATAACTTGCAGATACGGAATGCCGTTTTCAGACACGAACGGGAGTAATGCTGCTAAAATAGGGCTATTATTATTTTTCTTCAAAAGCTTATTTCTTGCCTGTTTTTGAAAAATCCTTAAATCCTACCCCGGGGGCGCTGTTTGCCAGAATATTCACCATTAAATGAAACCCAGGGAAGACACTTGGGGTACTATGGTAATTCACTAAGTGACGTTAGGTACCATTACGCAAAGTGACAATAATACTGCACCGCGTATCTATGGGTGTAAAAAGGGCTTTTACTAAACTTAAACTAAATCGGGCAAATTTAAAAGTATACACTTTTGTATTAATTGTGTCAACTAGCATGCATGCTACCGTAGATTAAACAAAAAAGCTTAAATGTTTAACATGGTCATAGCGACCATGGAGTTCCAAGGCAAAAAGCCGGGTCTTTAAACATGCGTATATCCTCTATGATGCGGCTGAAAGACGAAATTTGGCACGTAACACTCACGAAAAAGCAGACCTCGCTCCGTCCATGTTCCAGTAACGAACATATCCTATTTGCGTCACTCACAATAAGAAATAAATGTAAAGGTAAAATTCATATTTTGATACCTGTTTGGAAAGCAATCAGTTGTTTTAATTAGGGGTGATGGAGGTTCACAAACAAAGTTGAGGTACTAGTAAGAATGTACGATGTACTCATACACGTAAAAGAAGGAATGGGATGGAGACGATTTACACAGAACGATACCAAAACTGTAGGTAGGCCCTTCGCAGTAGACAAGCTGAAATACTGTTGTCTGTTACCAGCAGAATATCAGCTGTTTACAATGAGTTGCTGAACCAGAAGAGTCAACAATATAGCATCATATATAAAACTACCGGAGAGAAAGATTGGCTACAGAGAAGCTGACTCCACACCAAAAATGCATGCAGAAAACCAGAAGCATCGAGGCACACCTTTCGAAATTTCGCGCATAAGCACGCACTGGTCTTTTAGCAATGTCAAATCCCATCAATGTAACTTATTGTATTTGTATCGAGTAGGGCTTAAAAGCAAAACGTCAAAATACTGTTTTACTCTTGAAATAATAAGCTGAAATTTTTTGTCAGTGTTTATTCATAAATAATGCCTACTCTATTCACTACAAAAACCTGCTCCATAGCCTTTTGACCGCTATACACCGAGGAACAAGTTCTGATGGATACAAGGCAGACTCAACTCCCTAACTCTTACCTCCATCCCATATTTTCGTTCAATTAAACTATTCGTGAAGCAGTTATATAGTAAGGAAAATAGACATTTGGTAACCAACGAACAAAAAAAACATGAATGAGAATGAAGCAATGTGGCACACCGTTAAGTTAATAAATTTGTAAAAAAACTCTTTGTCTTCGCAACTTTGGCGCACTTGTCACATAATTAAAGACGCTTTACGTAATTACATGCTACTGATGTGTCAGAAACAAGTTATAACAGCCATGAAGATCCCTTTCATCCCTTTCGGCATTCAACAACAGAACAGGTTGCGATTATTTTCACTTGCCTCACCGTCCAATGTAAGCCCGTAAGTCAACTGCGGAATAAAACAACAGGTATGCTGCTGAAGTCTAAAATGAAACAAGAGAGAGAAAAAACAACAACAGTAGAATTAGACAAGAGAATTAATGTGACTTGTTTAATGAAAATCGTGGATGACATACTTTTCTATTTCGTTGAGCATTTTTTCAAACTTAATAAACATTATGAAAATCATTGGAGATACCAAAAATTGTAACGAGAATCGTCATTCGCATGTTCTCTTTGAATCGTAGGCAACTTTGCCTGGGTGTGGATACATATATTCAGCTGCAAGGGAATCCTTCTGTGACGATGGCAAAGCAAAAAAAATGAATGGCCTTAGATGGTTGAGGATCTGGGGCTATTAGGGTGACAGGATACTTGTAACGTGTAGTCATCAGTTTACTATCTCCACTGTCGGTTTTTGGCAAGAGGGGCCCTGTGCCAGAAAGTGATTTGGGGGCCCTTCAGTGGCAACACTTTTCTTCAGTGAGCTCTACCTGGCTCCCAATGTCCATAATAGGTGCAGGGCCCCTGGTCACGGCACAGTCGGAACCCCCTAAAACCGGCAATGACTATCTCAAAGTTGTCAGGACAACACGTCATAATAGCTTATAATCCGTGTTTCCTATTTCTCTACTATTAATACGAGTTTCTAATGTGATGGTTATACGTAGACTGTGACTTATTCAATTAGGATAAACAAACCAGGTATATGTGGGACGCAAAAAACGGGGCCTCCCTTTTGGTAAAGCGAAAACAATGTTTAAGCCCATGCTCTTAACATAACAAAGGCAGTTTTTGGCAATCTTAGAGTCACCATCAAATGTTGTTCATTACCACCAACCATAAAAGTGGTCTTCAACAAAGCCCCGAAAGTCTTAACGTTTTGCTCTCCTTGCTACCTATTTTTCGCCGGTCCTGTATCATTCTCTGCTCTTCCAGATTCAACTAATAGGTTTCAGTGTCCCTAAACCGCAATGAAAATATATATTTTATCATAGTTAAGTTAATATCAGATTAACCCTTCTAGATGTATTCATTTTGATCCGAGGTTATGGCATAACCATGGCGATCTTAATTAGCAGGCCTACTCACCATAGCCTGGGGCCTATTTAGAAATTAGTATTGTTGATTATAAGATCTCTCTAATCTCAGATTAAACAGCCAGAATGCCATTGCTGAATGGTTAAACAGATAACACTATTATTAGATACTATTTTTCGTTACCTGATCCTTACCAAATGTAGTTGGGACACATTTTCAAGGGAAGTTAAGGATATGTAGCACTGCCAACTGCTTCATACTTCTTGGTATTGGGGCAATTCGGCCACACATTCCCATTTCATGTCAGATATCCTTGGTTCATATTGACGAAAACTCATGAGCTCAAACTGTTGCTTGTTCCTTATCAACGGTTAATCGATCAAGTTTATGTATCATATGCATGCGTAAGACCACAGGGTTCCGAACGTGTCAAATTTGAAGAAATGATTTGGAATCAGTAGGCCCCCAGCTTCAGAGCCAGCTCTATGGTAAAAAGGCCTGCTAATGAAGATCGCCATGGTTTGCGCACATCACTGATAATCTGAAACTGGCAATGTACTACCGTTGAGCGATTAATCAAGAGTAGACATTCTTGCGTAAAAGGGCAGGTTAACATTAGTGATATGAAATTTAGGATAGCTGCATTATTCCGGGTAGGCATGTGCTACCACTCTCAAGTTTTGTTTCAATATTTCTAACAAAAAGGAGATCTCAGTAGCCCTAGAACCCCTAGGATCCAGGGTATAATGTAGTGGCAGAGCTTCAAACCCGCGCGTCGTCTCCACCGTATCCTTGCATAGCAGTTTTCTGCATGCGAACAGTTCAAAGCTTATATTTTACGCTCTTTTTTATATGAAAGGGAATACAGAAAGCCAAGACAACAAATCAGGGGATACAACGAATGGTAATATTAAGGTAGGATTGTGTTTTATGTTGTTTAAGTTTTCAATAACGTAGATTTTACTCTAAACTGTGACGATAGAGCGACTCGAGCGAAAACTATCAAAGAGTATACTTTTAACTCTTAATCAATTAGATTATTTACAGTGTAATTCCCGAAAGAATTACGAATCACACGTAGCGAACAGTGTCTACAGTGCAACTGATCTATTACAGAAAATGCATAATATTTAATACAAACTACACGGAACTATACAAAAATATAAACCAATCAGCGTTTAGAATAACAGAAAAATTAATCATACGGCAAAAGTAGTTAACATGGTGATATTACTTACTCATAATCTCATGATTACACAAACGTAACATGGAAACGAGGCTATTACGTAAATACACAATAGAAACGTGAGAGTACCAAGGTGAATCACAGAATACGCGGAAAATAAGTAACATACGAAACTAGAATAATAATGAACCTACGAAATGAATGAACAATAAAACGGCAATTATCAAAGAAGAAGAAAAACTTATTCATGAAGTCACATGTCTTCACAAAACACAGCTCCACAATTTGCGCAAGTTATGCATGTGCTTCTTGGGAATGACGCCGATTGTTTTTAATTTGAATTTCATTTGTTATTGTCCAATGTTGTGACATTAGTTGTAGGGTTTGGGCCGAGTTATATGAAACCGCTGGTCGCCCGCGCTATCTTATAAAGGATTGTTTAATTCGTCAAAACATGTGGTTTTCGGAGATCGTGAGTTAGAACTAATGAGTAGCGTTTGGTATCCCTACTGTCGTGTATTATACATAAAGGTCTATGTGTCAGAAGTATAATTTACATTATCAGCGTCTAACAAATTTAGTCGCGCTATAATACGGACGTATAAGTGGTGGTATGGATGCTAGGTTGACTAGAAATAGCAGTCAATGATTCCCATGTCACGATGATGCTAGATGAAGATGACTGATTTCGTTCGTGTAAAATCTCTCTCAGCCAGTGGAGCAACGTTGTGATACACTTCCAATCTCGAAAGTCAAGTTCAATTCCCAATTTCATAGCTTTCCTCAAATTCTGTCCGAACATTGCTGTTCTTCCTAACACCTACAAAACAAAGGCGATCGTTAAGTGGACATACGTTATTTGTTGGTAATAATAAGTAATGCGTTTTCATTGACTACAATCACTAAATAAACCTTCTTTTGTTTCTATTTGTGTTTTTTCTTTTGTTTTTGTTTACGTACGTATGTTTGTGTGTATTTGTTTGTGGTCAATTTACGCATTTGTTTGTATCTCTGTATTTTTGTATTCTTCATGTCTGGTTATGTAAGACTAAATTCAGCAGGGGCGGTGTTCCAACGAGGGGCCCTATTAAAGAAAACTATTGTCAATATCTGTTTTCATTTGTGCGTTTATTTGTGATTTCTCACCCTTTCTCAAGTTACTTGAAAAGTTTTTTGAGAAAGGAGAAATCGGCGTAAAAAATTTTTATGAGGAAAATGCGTGGGGCCCTTCTTAAGTGCGGGCCCCTGGGCTACCACCCTCTCCGCCATACCCGTAAACCTCCATTGAAATTCAAAGGGCCAAAGGGAGATTAATCCAGTAAGTTAAACTTCTTAAGTTTTCAAAGGTTTCTTGAGAGAGACCTAGGAACCCTACTGGAACTTTGCACCTATGAGGCTCTCCCTCTTTGTTACGTCAGCAACATTTTATTGTTTGTATTCAGCCTTGGCTGCGTGTTTGTGTGTGTGTATGTGTGTCGCATTGTCTGTGTTCTGTGTGTAGTCCGTTGTGTCGGCGCAGGGGAGATGTTGCTGGTCGGATGAGTTGGAAAAAGGGGATGCATACCTGAAAGAAAAGAATGTCAGTAACCCTTCAGATGTAAGGAAACTGACAATAACAAATGATGATGAGGCCCGCAGTTAAAAATATGGTCCTATTTCTTTTATTGCAACGTACTGTCGGAGTCCGAAAGTTTGTTTTAACAAAGAATTAACAACCATTACGTCATATGATATGATCCTTTTCTGCGCATGCTCCTCGATGAAGAAGGCACTTGATACGTCATAATCAAATAGACACGTGTTCAGGGAAGCAAATTATGGGATTCAAAAATTTTAAAAGAGCATTATTATTGGATTAAGATGTCATCAATACCTAAAATGAATGGGTTCTGTTAGTGCATTAATAAGTGTTACCACTACAAAAAGGGCGTGCCCCCAATTTTCTTCGTCCTGGGGCCCGACCCGCCTCTCGGTGGCCCTGCGGGGGTCAACAGTGCTGATAATGGACAATCCAATACCACTACCGTTAAAGATATGAGAGCAAACTCGACTCCATATTGTAATGATGTGATCATGGTTGTACACCACATGACCCTAGGAATAAAACAGTTGTGATATTTTGGATGTAAGGAGATGGAGAGTGAAGTGTAGGAGAGATTGCCTGTTGATTGCGAATCGAAGATTATCGTTGTTATTCAGAGTTATTCTTCATAGTATGATAAATGCCTATGGCGCATCATAGAAGAGGATATTACACATATCTTTAAGTGGTATATGCAACGTACAAAGATAAGCAGCTAAATCGGCTATCAATCAAGTAAATTTTAATTCAGCCTCGTTCTGATAATAATGGCCAACGGACGTACTTCATCATTCAGACGTGGGTACGAGGCTCCTGATCGGTGTTTCCAAATATCTTCAAAAGTCTAGAGTCGAATTTGAAAGAGGACAACAAGTCTGTCACGAAGTTTACAAGGATGTGATCCAGAATTAACGATTTTCGTGGCCTTTGATTATCTAAATTATGTACGATTTCCAAAATTGCTGGCATCAAAGATTCGTTGCTTTTCGGGGGCTTGTCAAAGATCCAAAGGGGATCCCAACCGCTTAATAGCTCCTAAGATATTAGCCTTAATTTCTGCGTGACAAAATGCGGTTTTTTATGCCCAGTGGATATTCCATTTCCATTATGAGTACGTACTTGTTTATCCAAACTCAACTGAATTTTTATTTCCACTTATAGTCGAATGAAGCAGTGGTCGTGCTCCTGGTTGCCTGCCAAGTATCTGCTCCGTCAATGCGTTTCACTTAAAGATTTAGCACCGATTATCATCCATAGATATCGTACAAGCCCGATTCTCATAACTATCGCAACCTCTTTGATTTTTTTACCCAAGTCCCCCAAAATAGCCCAAATTTAACTTTCAACTTTATCTTTTTACCCTAACTCTTAAAATTAGCCCAATTTGACTTTACGTTTTCACTCTAATGCTAGAAAATAGCCCAAATCAACGTGAAATATAACCAAACTGTGGTATATTACTTGTGACATCTCATTATGTATGTTTTAATTCTAGAATTCACAGGGAGCTGGTAAGAAGCAGTTGATCATCACCTACTTCCCAGCCCACGATGGTTATTATAGACATGAACTCCCAGATATCGCAAAGTTTATTCAAGACATGAGCAAAGTTTCTGATGGTGTGGATGAATTTTTAGTCCTTCATCCCAAATCTGCAAGAAGGTCTCGGCTGCACCGAAGATTTGGCTCATTTGGCAAAAACGCTCACTGTCTATCAGTGCCTGAACGTCTTGATGTCTGGACACGTGACTTCGGCTTCGTTCACCCAGGGAAACAGGTTCGATTCCGATTCGAACCAGGCTACGCTTTGGAATCTCATTATTGGAAAAGAATTCGAAGAGGCCTGAATATCCTCTTTGGTCTCCATCAAATTCCAGTGCAAAAAAGTAACCTCGTTCTGGATGGTGGTAACGTGGTGGATAACGGTCTGGATAAGGCGGTTGTATCCGAGAGAGTGGTAACGGACAATCAAAAGGAAAATGAATCGATGGCTGATGCAAAAGTTCGGGTTTTGTCACAGCTTGAGGCCGAAACTGACCTGCAGTTTGTGCTTATTCCGGATCCAGGAGACGCTACCGGGCATGCCGATGGCTGGGTGTCATTTGTAGACGAATCTACGCTATTGATTTGCGACTTTAAGGAATATCCGGGGAAGTTTGAAACCCTTAAAAAAATTATCAAGGATCGTTTCTCAAACCTTACTATTGAGAGGGTGCCGTGTTTCGTACCCCCCAATCCCATCTGGAGAGGGTTTGAATCAGCAATTGGTGTCTATGTGAACACTTTGGTGACCTACAATGCCCTTTATGTACCTCAGTTTGCGAATGCCACTGCAGACAAGGCAGCTCTGGATGCAATTTCCAAGACTTTACAGAATCGAAAGCGTATTATTGGTGTTGATACCTCCAAATTGGGCCACATGGGTGGCAGCGTTCGCTGCATGACATGGCAAATGGATGCTGATCACCCAATCGCGAGAAGGCTACTAGCCAGGAGTGATTCATGCAATTCGAAAAACTGAGATCGAAGTGAATGTAATGAGAACACCGATCAGGCAATGGCGAGACGGCTTGTAGCCAAGAGTGATTTGTGCAATTCGAAAAACTGAGATCGAAGTGAATGTAATGAGAACACCGATGAGGCAAGAGTTTCTGTGATTTAAATTTGCATAATAAAGAAAAGACTTCGTACACAATATCTCCAAACACTTGCCCCAAATAAAAGAATGGATAGAAACAAATAGAATTTGAAGGGACATACAACTATTGGCCTACGGCACTGATCTCTAAAAAGCACTGGATTCAGCATCTACCGTCTCAAAGTGAGGTCAATCGCTGCGTGCCATTTCAGTCCCAACCACACAAAGCTCATGGGAGCCAGTAGTCGTGACTACTCTCTTTTGCTGTTGGAAACAGTTGGAAGCTCGATCCAGTCTCTTTAAGAGATCAGTCGCCTACAGTTGTTTATGATTTAATTGCGCGTGCGCGAAAAATGACCACTTATAAACGAGGCTGATGGTGCTAGATCAACGTTAGCTGAAGAATTCGTTCCTAGAGCAACGAAGATTAGATGTAAGGTGGAATACATATCCTATAGTCTCATAAGTGGATAAATATGAATAAGTAGATACGCTACAGATCGTCACAAAATGATCGCATTGTATTACAAACTATCGTAATAACAAAAGAAAGAATCTACAACTACTTCCTGTAAGGAGGCTCAATTCAAGCGTCATAATGAAAACGAGGCTAGATAATATCAATTGATAGAATTTCAAAGGGAGCAAGACACTTTGTTCCTTTGGCTTTGTTCCTTTCTATGACGCCTGATCGTTATTCACGTCGCACTTCACTGCCTGATTTTCCACTGTTGTTCTTCATTGTTCATTGTTTCGAGCCGTTTATTTTTTATGAAAATCGGTCATGGTTGTGGCACCTTTCATTATTTTACCCCTAATGTCACATTTTACCACTTCATTTTTTACCCTAATTTTTTGCGTCTATAATATCTGTAGGTTCAATTTTTGCGCCTCTGATGTTTGTTCTTTTGTTTTTTCATTTCTAATTTTCAATTATGCTATTTCAATGTTTTTATCGCTTGTTTTAGCTAGGTAAAGCTAGGTCTGCTTTTCACGTAGCCGTTATCGAATTCGTCCACATCAAAGCAAGAAAACCGTTGCTTTTCAGACAAAAAGGATATATCTTTTTATTGGGCCTTTTCGGTAAACCATTCAGTTTGACAGACACTGATTGGCCAAAACAACGCGAATCTGGTAGTCAGACTTCGATATACTACTTTCAAAACACAGTTGGGTACAAGTTTCATTGATTTCTTCTCTATTCCATTTCTGGCTATTCCGACGAGTACAAAATCGTCAGAGTTGAGATAGGAAGAAATAGAAGTTACACCAAACTCCTTCCTATCTCAATTATGCTGATTTTGTGCTCTGAGGAGTGTCAGAAGAAAAACGCTTTTCAGTACTAAAATGTTTACGCTGTTTCGGGTAGTTTCATTGCTTTGTACCACCAATAAATATTTGAATCTTTTGTTTCTGACACTTCGTATTTTCGTACCACTAATTTTCCCCGCAGCGATCCTTCGAATATATGTAGGTCAGAAAGGACTCTGTTTCAACACTGAATGATGATTAAGTATACTAGTGACGCCACCTCTTTCGACGAGTCGCGTTTTCATAGCGCATGCCCCAGCGTGTTGGGTGTCAAAACGAGGCTGTGAAAAGTTCTAAAGATGAAATGTGGCATGAAGAATTTGGACAGATCATGTGAAAGTCGATAATTCATGCTCTTTTTATCAACCACCATGACGACCATTGACTTAAACAATCATCATACAATCCAAACAACAGTACTCGCGTACTATGCCTTCAAGAAGTAGTCTGGGAAGGAGTTTAGTATCGGATGTGACACCCATGGCTACTCTTAAGATAATCACTTTTGACCTGAGGGTCAGTTTCAGAGTTTCGGAATTTGACAGTACACGAGTTATAGACTTTCAGAATTCCGAGTTGTATTACAAATTATGCGAAGAGATACGAAGAATAAAATGGATCTTGTCTTGCACAGATTCTTATTCTGACATGATCTGTTTATACTATTCAGTACACTATGCTAAATAACTACAACTTGCTGCCCTATTTGTTAAAATGAGGGAATATACGGTTAAAACAACTTTTCGTCTCCAGCCTAGATCCTGACGATTAGAATAAATCAACTTATTCCTGAGAAATTTATTATATTACGTTTGTAATATCTCGGGATTTAAATAATGCGCTTGTCCATCATGTCATAGCCTCATTCTCGACCCTCCCTTAGTTTATTCAACCGAAATATGCATTACCGAGGAATTTACTTCGTGTCAC
>JAAAKL020015849.1:0-11299 GCA_010016065.2 Carybdea cf. marsupialis auct. non (Linnaeus, 1758)
CCAGGACTTAACATTGGCATTGTACATTAACAAAGTGGAGAGGGAGTTGCTCTCCATTACAGTGGAAGGCTACACCTACAGCAATGTCAGTACAGAGGAGATAGGGGCACTCAGGGATATTGCTAACAATTTATCTGCAGTTATTAAAGGGGCTGATAAGGGTAGTGCAGTTGTGGTTTGGGGTAGGGATGATTATCTCATTGAGGCAGAATCTCAGTTATCTGATAGGGAGGTTTACATAGTGTGTGAGAATGATCCACCATTAGAGCTTTTAAACAGAACTAAGGACTTCATTTTGACCATGGCAAGTAAAGGTGAATCTCCTCAAGAAACCATCGACTATTTTCAGGTTAAGGACCAGAGGCTGGGGCGCTTCTATTTATTACCTAAGATCCACAAGCCTTTAAACGATGTACCTGGAAGATCCGTGGCCTCTAAATCAGGTTATTATATGGAACCTTTTTCAGAAGCTTTGGATTCTCACGTTCAACCTTTAGCACAAAAGGTTACATCTATGTTAAGGACTCTAATGATTTTTTGCCGAAGATCAGAAACTTCCCTATCCTATGAGGTAAATGATATACAAAATGATGTATATCAGAGAAACCACCACAGAATGGTGATACAGCTGGAACAACTATAAGGATAACCAGCAGAAAGCCAAAAGGGTTCTCCCTGATTCCAACGAGAATTCCATGAACATTTCCTTTCAGCAGAACACAGGGGACTTAAGCAGGACACTGAAGTCATGCTCATAGATAAAGCAGACCCTCAAGATCCTAAACGTAGAGAATGTTTCTGGATTCAAAGGCTTTACACCAAAATTCCACAGGGTCTAAATTTTGACATTAATGCATAAGTTTTAATGCACACACATGTTCACATTCCTGTCTCATCCTATTACTTATTACTACAAGCTCCTCTACTGTTGACAGTACATTCTTGTGCACCCCTCATAAAAGGTATTTTACAGAGTCTAGTAAAATTGTATAGTAATGTTCTTTTATATAAAATATTTTTGTATAGATGCTTTCGTGCCATGCCTGCAGTTGGGAAGCTGGTATTTTATAACCAATATAAAATAGTCAAGTATAAAAGTTGAGGCTCAGTGTAAAGTGAATTGTGAAAAAGCAATATGCGAAATGCTACTAGCAGTCTGCTTATTTGTGTTTATATATGTCATTAGCATATATATATATATATATAATTCTTATTTAACTATTGCACTTCTTAGTGCAGTGGTTAAGTCATCGTTTTCGGTGTGGGAGATCCTGGGTTTGATCCCTAACAGCACCATAAGCCTTGGTATTTCTTGAGTTACATACATATATGTATGTATGTATGTATGTATGTATACATATATATATATGTAGTTAACAGATGACTGATTAACAGATGAACATATATATCTATATAAATAGTCTTCCTCTTCCTCTCCTTCTAGTTAGTCTTCCCATTAACACTTCTTTCTCCAGTTTTTCCTGTCCCACAACATGTCCAAGAAACCTATGTCAATTGCTCTTTGTATTACCATGCTGAGTATAAATAGGGCATTTTTCTTTTCCTTTCCCCTTTTCCCTTTTTGGAGCCATAAAACACCTATTTCACCTTTTATATATCTTCCCTCTTGCTTGCATCATCCTTACCCTCAGTACTACCTTCACCTTCTGACTTTATATTCTTATTGTGCTGTACTTCTGCCAATCGGTTCTGCCAGATTGCTTTGGGATGGTAATAAAAAATTTTTGTCTCATAATGTGGGGTACATATCAAGGCTTGAATATTCTATTTGCTGCATCTGTCACCTACAGCCATCAGCATCCCAGCAATTATGCCTTCCTTCCCCAAACCCTTCTCTCTTTTCATTCTCTGTATGGAAAATCTTACTTCTTCTTTTAATATTAGTGATCCTTTCAATAACATTATTTAGTCGAGGTTTTCTCTCCAGTTTCTGTTATACAGTTCAATACATACTCCTCCTATCTCTTTAAAACATTCTCATTGTCCATTAAGACATTGCCATCTTGGTCCTCTATTGTGCTTCCAATGTGTGGGCATTTTTTCCCCAGCTATTCCATTGATTCTCTCAAATATACCTTAAATTTCTGTCATCCTGGGTTTCTACTTCCTTGCATTTGTGGGTTGGCCATTCTTCTTCCCTCCTCCTGCAATACTTTTTCATCTTTTGGTCCAATTCTAGATATTTTACTTGATCTAGTAAATTACATCTTCTGTAAAATCTCCTATCATATCCAGCTCTGCCTTCCCCTCTTTGCTTTGTCAAGGACTATCCCCTCCATAGTTCCCACCAGTGCTTCCTACAGTTTTCTCCATGATTTGTCCTCCTGCTGTTCACCACTTCGCTACCAACCATTTTCTGCTCTCTCCTCATTGAATTTCTGATTCACTCTATGTTGGAATTCATTTCTCTATCTGCTATATATATTGTTACATAGATCATTCCAATTTCTTCTCATTCTCATTCTTATCTTCTTCACCTTCTTCACCCTCAACTTGACATATACAACTACTGGCACATGATCACAATTGCAATTGAAGTTCATCCTAAGAAATGCCATTGCATCGGTAACTGTGATGCTAAATCTCTTGTTTATTGTGATATAATAAATCTGGTTTCTGTATTGATCTCCTGGACTCCCACATGTGAACAGACATCTTGGGTGCTTTTTGAACTGTGTGTTTATTATTATTTGCCTATATATTCTGAGCACCATTCAACCCACGTATCTCTTCTTTCACTTCTCCTAACATATCTAACCCCCCCCCCCACACACACACACACACAACATCTCTGTCTCTTACTTGTTCCACTTCTGCATTCAAATTCCCCATTATCACCCCTATTTCATGTAATTTGCATTACCTTCTTATCTCCTCCAATTGATCACATATATCTTCCTATTGTTTCTGTGTTTTGTTGGGGTTCTTTTGGGGGGGGGTCTTTTCTTTTTGTCTTTCTTTTCTTTCCTTTATTTTCTTTTTTATTTCTTTTTTTCTTTCTTTTTTTTCCTTTTTTTTTTTTTTCTCTGACGTGGAGGCATACACCTAAACAATATTCCAATCTATTGGCCTCCTTTATTTTCAAAATCATTGCTGGTTTTTAGAGATGCCACTCTCCCCAAAACTGAGGTAGTGATACTGCTTCTATACAGTACTCTGACACCTGCTTCATGTGTCTCACCAACAGAATATGAAAACACCTTTTCAAAATGACAAATACTGGGTTTATCTCTTTGCTGCCCTGGCAGTTCTGAGATTTGATAAAGAGTTAATACTAAACTTATCCAATTGTTTAAGATCAATAAAACATTGAGATGGACTACCATTGCAACATCTTCCCACTCTTCTTTTGTCTCAACTTCAGAATAAACAAATATTGTAACATCTCTCTAAATAAAATAAAAATACACTCTCCTGTTAAAAGGTACATTTAGGTAGAAAATCAATGCCCATCAGTATTTTAGTTAATGTCTTATGATTGACAAAGCACTTGGGGCTGTCCCCAAAATGTGATGCTTTCCTGTGAAAAGTTAATTTCGTAGAAATTGTTGTATACAATGTACTTGTCTAAGTCATAAGCATGCTCTCATCCTGTTATAATATTACTGCAATTTTAAAAGCTGCTTTCATTCACCTGGCTTCTCCTGGTCTATTGTATTGGCTATATGTAGCCAGGGAAACTTGCACTGAGATACGGCAACCTCAAAGAATACTAGTTGTTTCTGGAAAATTTTTATCTCTCATGCAACTATCCACACTAAACTCCAGAACTCAATAATGTTTAGATACTACATAATAATCATTAAATAACAAAAACCTTTCAGCATCACATCTTGCCAATTCTGCTTTTCAACATCAAATGTCGCATTTTTCAATATATGGATACAGCATTGAACTTCAGTATGTTGTCTAGTGATAATACTAAACATTAGATCTAATCACAGTACATCAATCTGTGGCAGTATCAACTGTAACAAAATCCTTTGTCAAAGTATTCCATGCCACCTTTCTATAACAAGATCTGAGGTTCAAAAGTTCCTTGATTCATTCTACACTACAACTAATGTGTGGGACTTAAGTTTACAAATAATTCTTAGAAAGAAGCATCTTATCATCAGCTCATCAATGCCAATGGTTTGGATATGACATCTAGGAAGTACCCAAACTTTCGCTTCATATTAAAAAAACCTCAAGAACAGTGCTTACCAGACTGTTAATGATGCAAGCGCTTGGGCTCATATGACCTGAGCTTGGTGTCAGTGAAGTGCTGATTATGACAATGGCAGCAATAAAGGTAAACTAAAATTTCACGTTGGTAATGCTCGAATAAAAATATACAAACATACATGATATCAGAAACCTACTACTCATTTTGGATCTTACATCACTGCCTTTGGGGACTATTGCAACCCACTGTACAAACCCTTCATCTAAATGTTAAAAATTTATACCATTACAAAGATGATTTTATGATGCCACAATTAAAATTTGAGTATCCAAAGAACTCAAGAAAAACATTGGATAGTGTTACATCTATCAAGATCAAATGAAATCATCTTTGTAATACAGCACAGCAATATAGCATTAAACTGTCAAAATGTGGTTGCATCAATGATATTTTACAATTTTGGAGTTTGATAATTTGAATGCTTGAACGAATGTTGATGCTAATCGCCTAGAGTGACCCAAATAGTTTAACCAAAAGCGTTACTACGGTTTTCTAATGTAAAAATGATGACTAAGAGAAGCATGTTATTCCTTACTGGATTGCTTGCAATATACTGTGCACACATGACACAAAATGATCTATCGACTTCTTTTTTGTGTGGCATACCTGGTTTCGAGCGTAGCCTATTGCTCAGCTGGAGTGAGCAATGTCCTTCGGGAGGGAGCACATTTACAGGGGTGGTTTCCTGTTGCCTTCTCTAACCGATAGTCTTTATATTGGTTTAGGCTGGATTCGAACCCACAACCCCTGGCATGTGCGTCCAATTCCTTAACCACTAGACCACCGCAGATTGATCTAACAAATCTGTACTGTAGATCTATCAACTACAGTACAAAAAAGTATTCTTTCATCGAGCTTTAAAAAGTAACTAGCTTTTCTGTGTTATCTCGGGGAAATGGCATATACTTTTCAGCTATCATTAAAATCACAAGTTTCTGTCTGTTATTCTGTCAAGGTGCATTGGCAAGATCCAATTTACAAAATACCGACTTGGCGGGATATATAACATTTTACGGCCAGGAAGATTGGAAGGATACATAACAACTTGACAGGAACGTTACGGCAAAGATTAGGTTGAACACAAACGATATACTTTTGTGCCTAAAAGATGTAGTGATCTTATAACATCTAAGATCACCTCCAACGTTGTAGCGAACTAAATATCTATCATTGTCTATGACATCTACAGCAGATAGACTGGGTCGCTCCCGTGGAGCAAACTGGCCAAAAAATACTTGCCAACGATAGCGACTTTGACATCCTTACGCCAAAGTAAAATCACAGGTATGAAAAACGTCAAAATATCAAGAATCACAGGAGCACGTGAAAATAAAACTTTCGTACCGCAACCAAGAAGTAATAAGCGTGAAGTGAAAAAGAGAGATATTTAAACTGAAAATAGGTAATAAATCCCGATGACTTTACATATACAACCCCTCAAGAAGATGATGACCTACGTTCATTTAGTACTAGGTCCGCCGAACATACAGAACCCTTGTAAAAAGCTAGGAATTCACCCTTCCAGACCCCAAGCGTGCTAAATGCGACGTAACAGTCTGCAGTTTTCCAACCTAGTTTAAAATAAGAAGTCAATCTTCAGCTTATTGACACAGAACCACCGCAGCCTCTTACTTCCTGAAGTTTGATGCCAATCATATTCTTGCCGGCCCTTTACCGCTTGTAAAATAGTAATATCTTCGACAACTGGGACTAGAGGATAGTCACCAAACAAATGATGAAACTAGGTAATTCAACTTCCATAGATGAATAACAAAGAACAAAGAGTTCCTTCTTCACTACTGAGCAATCCCTAAAAGTGCAATTTAAGATACAGAAGGTCCATATTAAATCATCTTCCTCGTCGGAATCTTACCTTGACATTTCGTCAGCAGGAAAACAAGTATGGAAATTGTGACGAACACCATGCTTGATGTTTTGCAACCCGCAACCAGGCAGTTCAGTTGCAATTTCTGACGCTGTTACGCCTACTTGATATTCAAGAGTTTAACATGTCTCCATGTTTCTGCTGTGGCAAGGATGCCTATTGGTACGATCCTAAAAATTGAAGAACCTACTATATCTATTTAAGCGGTTGAGACAACGTAAAAACATGAATCTGCGAAACAGAACAGCAAGTTATTGACCGCTGTATCGAATGAGAATCTCAAGGGGATTGGGTCGAAGAAATTACTCAGGTGATCGGAATAAAAATATTGAATTGAGAATGACGTAATATCCTGCTGGACTGTAAACCGGGCTAGCACGAGCCTGCTACCACTTATCAACAAAAGTAGATCGATGTGAGAAATCACCCGTTTGCTTATAAATCAAATTTACTTATACTGAGCTGAAGTCGGTAACAATAAATCATGGAGCAGCGAGATAAGTCAAGGAGCCCAAGTTATTGATTAGATGGTATGGTATAAACTTGCTAATAAATATACAAGTGGCAACGTGAGGCTTCTTCTGTCATTATTGAACCTCGAGAATTCGCTGATTCGAAGATTTAAAAAAATCAGTTCCCCTTCAGATTTTTCTACAGTGTATAGTGCTTTCTCTTAAAAACAATGATATAAGCATTTTCATTTCTGCAAGAAATGTTCTTCATCTTATATAGATACTCGTAATTTTTTTTAGCGGAAAGCAGAGGGGGGAATTACTTCTTAGAGGACCATGCTCACAATAATATCGACTGCCGTCGTTGTTTTAATGTTCGCTATTCTATGTTTTACGTACAGCATGTGTGTACTTAGTGTTTTCTTGTGGTACTGCCCCTCTCCTCCCCCTCCCCCCCCCCAATTCCGATTTTTTTTCTTGTGGTTGCGCAACAGTCCTTACGCGTCTGTTGCAAGTTCAAGTGTTCAAGTGTTATAAGATAGCCACATTCTGAAAAGTATGACTATACTCGTGATGATACTAACCTAATCAAATTCTTGTTCTGTACTTCATGGAAGTACCCTGTCATATTCAGCAAACACGGAGAATGTCTTATGCACAAGACAAATCATGGCCTGTGTTCAATTAGTGCTCCCCTCCCATTAATGTTCCAGGTAATCTAGTATCAATCAGCGCTTCTCTGATGATACAGTAGTCATAAGAAAAATTCTTTTCAGTCATCAAGTCATCTTTTTCGAGTTTTTTTGGCTTTCTGTACCATCAAAAATCTCCTCAGTTGTCACGTGTTGATAATGTACGCCAAGCAGCCACAGTATTATTGATATCCACGCTTGTTGAGATTGAGCTATCTTCTTATCTTATTCATGAAATTCAGACATCTGAGCTAAAAGCGTACTCATAAAACCCCATCTTGTATATAAGTGTGCAATGCATCGGTAAAGCTACAAGTATGTACCCGGAAAAAGGGTCTTGGATAATGAGGTGCATAGCATGTATGCTGAAGCAAGTACACCGGCTTCCTTTCACTTTTTCTTGCTACTATACATCTCTTCTACGGATCTTGACACGATAGAGAAGCGCAAAATTGCGGCAAAAGTTGATTCAAGGAAAAATTCGAACAGCTGCCCTCACTTCTCTAAAAATGACTGCATGCAAAATGTCGCTGAGATGCTTTTGTTTCGAAAAATTCACAAGCTATACATGTAGAAGCTAGTAAGATCTGCAAAAGCTGAACTATAGCCATAGTCCAATGGGAGGGGAAACACTGCCCCTTAACTTCCCAATTTCTGGAAAGTCGAAATTCGGGAAGGATTGGTTGACCATATTTGAGTCAACAATAGGTAATAAATATCCAAAATACAGGTATTCAGTGTTTTATTACAGAAAATAGAAAACGAAACTTAAAAATCTAAATTTGCAAGAATACTTCCGACCTAGAATTCCGGCAGAAAAAGTTGTTTGCCGCATAAGCCTATGATAAAGCATTTTGACTGATTCGAATTCACAAGATCAAGGAGTGTGGGGGTAAAATCAGCGTAAACTAACTGGATTCGTGCTATTTTTTTTATCAATAAATTACCCTAACCATTATTTAGTAAGCAGTGCGATAAAAAATGATAATAGATTGTTGGCTACAGATAGCTCGCCATCGAGCACTTCTTTCATGGTATACTCCAAAAGTCCTCACACAAATTGCATGCTCATCAAAATGACTCATAACAAGACGTACAAGAGAAATCTCTTCGTCTCATTTTATACAAAGGAGTCAACAAACTCTATTAACTGAAGAAGCAACTAACAGATCAATCAGATTCTGCATTACAAACTTCAATTGAAATTAATGTGAAATCCACTGCTGTCGAGGTCGAAGTTTCCTTACTTGGACATAATGATCTTGCGTTTCTCTTAATTATTGGCTGTAGCAATTGTATATCTTTTCTGCGCAGGTGTTTTGAAAGTTACAAATATATATGTAAGAGTAAGGAGCACATTCATGTTGCTATCTTAAGTTTCAAAAAAGACAAAGCCACCGTGAAAGCAATTTAAAGTTTCACTAACTTTTAAAAACTTGTAGACTGGGTTTGTCAGTGTTCAGAATAAGTTGATTTTCTTCCCAATGCCCCAAATTGTTATACAATATTCTTAGGTTTCACTATCGATACATCAAAGGTAGTTTCTCAGTGCAGTTCAGCTCTCTGGCTTTCGGTCACTAGCTCAATAATCTCTGCCTAGTTTTCATAACGACGATTAATACAATGGCCTACAAATATTATAGCAATCTTTTTTTTGGGACTGGGTTTTTGCTCAAAATTTATGGACGAAATAAGATAAAACAGAAACTTCCTCCCCCACCTCTCCTGGAGGTCTACAAACATCATGATGAAAAGCATCCTACATGAAACTATGATCAGCATAGGAGAACTTTATTCGTTCACCGCATCTGCAAAACATGTGATAGCTTGAGAGTTAAAATACGTCACTGTGTAAATGAATATGTAAATAACCCTTCTCCTTTCTCTACTTATCATATGGAAACAATAAGGTCAGTTAAACATTAAAAACGGATATAGAACATTTAGCTTGAAAGTCGGTTTGAAAATTTTAGAACAGACGTTCTCACTCTAAATCTACAGGTTCTTTTTAAACAACCGTATTGCTATTCCTCGAGTGTATTTCCCTGAAGGGTACAAGTTTGGTTCTAATACAACGGTTTCGCAAACTCCTTGTTGGTTAACCTATCTATTAAGAAATCGGCAGCCATCTACAGTAAATACTACTAACCATGTCTACTTAAGGGTTTTGCAAAACAATTAGGCTTACAGCGAAATATTTTGTCTTAGCTATATGGTAAGAAGTATCCCGAGGTAACTGATCATAAGATAAAATGTGAGCTAGCAGTTAAATTGAAATAATTGCCATATTCTAGAGTTTCCATTCTGCAAGACTAATTTCTCTCTTTGAGTTTAGCAATAGGGCTGACCTTTTACTCCATTACTTTTGACAATTTTACGCAGGAGCTCTAACAAAGCTCGGTTGTGGATAATTTGCTTCTAATAGCAATAATTCTCTGGGTAACCAACAATAACATAATGACGTTAAAATTATGTACGCTGCAATGTATTTTTAAGTTTGGCCAATCAAATTGTTTGAGAGGTAGTTCTCCTGATTGTTAAATATGCTTATTGTTGATTAAACTTAGCCAAGGTTAATCTTGGCCAATGAAATCCATTTATTGTAATTAAGCGTTCTGTGATTGGTCGGTAACTTGTGTAGATTAGAAGTCATGTAAAGTGAGAACAGGTGACTGAGGAACTGTGAGAGAAAGCCCAGTTCCTCCAATAGAAAGAAGAGAAGAATATATGTATGTGTGTGCTGAAACGGAGTTGCTGTACCCTGCGGTGGTTGCAACAGTTACGTTACACGTGTACGAGGATCAAGTTTCGGCTCTAACCAGTTCCTTTTTCTGTCCTTGGCATGAAACACATGAATGCCTTGGTTCTTAAAAATGACAGGAATTTAAAACAGGAACGTCCAATTAAAAAGAAACACATTAAGTTTTAAAAGTTATTAAAAGGTACAAACTTTGTGGTAGAACAAGATTTACAACTAAAAGATTTACAGCACACTCAGGCAAATTTTTGAGATTTGGCAGGTCTGAAGATGTAAAAATTGTTCACGAGATGCATTCTAAGAAGACGAAGCTCAAAAAAATTGTTTATCAGAAGCTGCTTGTAGATACCTAAAAGAGAATCTAGGCTTGCATGTTTTCAGAAATGTCGGATTGCGTTTACCTACAGCAGAATTTAACTACGGTACTTCCTCGATCATCCGTCCCTTGATTATCCGGTCCTAGATTATCGGGTCCCAAAATAGCAGGTATCGCTTTCTTATTTTCAGTCTGACATTGAAAGAATTAGATTACTCATCTAATCAGCCCCTCCTTTTATATTATTTTATTATATTTTTTATTTTATTTTCAAATCAATTTTGATAAATATATAGGACATTTTTATTATCCTGCCATTTTCGATTATCCGGCCCGATTTTCAAATCTTCCCGTCCAACTTGACCGAATAATCGAGGAAGTACTGTAAATGTGACCAGGGCATTGTAGTGACAGTTTATCCCGATTGACCCCACCCTTTTTGGTGCAGTTCTGTATAGTGAGATGGTTGACCGACCTCTTTAAGATCTTCAGGAATGAACTGAAATAGACCATCGATCTATTAAAACTATATATAAACTAATAAATTAATCTATTATAAACTAATGAATCAATGAAATAGACGGAACTTCACGTGATCACTGCCCATCAATTTATCTCTTAAAAGAATAAATTTTTACTTCTGAAGTCAAACTCAACTGATATTAGCTCTGCCAATATATATTTGTTGGCACAAGGAAAACAGAACCCTTGTAACCTGTACAGAAGCAAGCATAATGCGGAGGGAAAGTGATGAAGTCACCAATCAAAAGTATTGGAGATAATACAGTCTGACCCCAGATATCGAAAGGCAAGCGTGGAATAGCCTGTTTCCCAAAGTGACAGACCTGTAGTGTATATAGTGTTTTGACAAGAGGCGTTTGAATCTCAAAAATCTCTGGTCAAAACTCTGTTGATATTCCTTGGTTCCTTAAGTTAGGAACCAGCAT
>JAAAKL020015850.1:0-11298 GCA_010016065.2 Carybdea cf. marsupialis auct. non (Linnaeus, 1758)
GGTGGGGGGGGGGGGGGGGGGGGTGGCGAGGTGGAGTGGGGGGGGGGTCAAAACAATGAGGCAACTACTTGAAGTAAGACTGTACCTACATAAGCCATTTTACTGCCTATGCTGAACACAATGAGTATCTGAACATTGATTGTGTGCTGCAAGCCCAATGAAAAAAAATTCTTAAAAAGATGGTTCAGCAATGGTACATTTTGCTCTGTATTTCCCTGGCACAAATGCCATTATCCACTTGGAAGATGTGAATTATAGTTGCAACTGTCAATGTATTGTTAAAAGTAAAAACAATGCAAACTTTTTAAATGCAACGTGCAGACATACAAAAGCTGAAAACATCTTGCACCAACAAAAAACTCTTCCTGAATGAATTAAAGGATCCAAAGAGTTTGTTGAGAGTCACAATGTTATGACACCAAAAAATAAAATGGTGCATTAAAGGAACTATATGGTACTAACAGTTTCACATCATATCACAACTTTTGACTTTTGAATTGAAATCAGGTGTTATGTTATTTTGGGTCAGTCATATGTGTTTTTAAGTTTTTCTCTCTGGTTACTATAAATATATAGCGGCGAACTGTATACTGAATACTGAACTCTTATTTTCCTAAACCCATATCCTTCAAACCTTACAACTGATTTTTAACGTGGCTTGGCTTCGAAGTCCAGCCTGGTTGGAAAAATTAAAGTCCTAGAAGGCTAAAAAATATGGAACTGCAATGGCTGCAACAAGCTCTGACTTGAAGCTCACCTTGCTAATTTATACAGATTTATCACTAAAGGCATTCAACTACTGACTTGATGTGGTTTACATATATTCTGGATCAGTGGGATCATCAAACAAGTATATTTCAATTGTTGCTGGCAAAAATGAATGATGCATTATCAGGAGAGGCATGAAAATTAACTCTCTAATCTTTCTTTCTATTGATGGGGAGGGGGTTATATCAATTGCCACCACAGTATGTTACGTTTACATCAATTCAAAGACCTACTTGAATGATGACTGGAATGCTCATGTTTAAGTGTAACTAACATCAGATAGTGTGTGATATTCTTTGTATTATAATACAAGCCCTGACAGCTGCAATCATGTCTGTGAAAACACACTCATCATGATAAATGTTTAAAACCACACCTTTTTTAATAAGTTACCAAACCTGACAAAATTTAACAAATCGAATTGTTCTCTACCTGAAACTAATGCACCACAACAATATAAATAGTTTAAAATACCTTTAAATGGAAAATCTAGAAAATTATAATTCCCAGCAATAATAGTTTTCATTAGTTTGTTACATGTAAAGGTCAACCATTCCCTTTGTGAACATTATTACTTGGTGTGTCTGCTTCTTTGTACATCAGTCACAAATACCTTGGAAACTTGCATAACAGCATCATCCAAATTTTTGGATTAATGGCACACCAAGAACACACTCTGCTAAAACATAACAGCCAAGCTACTGAATGGGTAGAGAAAATGGTAGATAAGTGGTCAAATGATCAGTTCCTTCCTTTCTATATTTGGCCTGACATAGTAGCTAATTTACTTTAAACCTATTACCATGACCAGCATATGACATTGCAACATAAAAGTACCAGTACTACGTAAAATACTGTATACTGCATGGCAAAAAAGGCAATCAAGATATTGAACTTATGTTATTGACAAGGCAGTAAACATCTATTTACCTGGACAAACTGTGCAATATTAGCTTTTGAAGGCCTATCCATGATTAGGAAACGCATGTTCCTGTATTCCACAACTGCATGGCCAAAGTTTGGAATTTGAGCTGTTCCTTTAGGCATTTTCATTCTGTCAATGGGTACTGAACTGTGAAATTAAGGTTCTGAACTCGAGAACATGAACCACACTTTCTCCAAACTTCACCTGAAAAGTTGTCTTCCCTAACATGAAAATGATCTCTACTAAATGGTCTTACTCAGAACCAATGTCATACAAAAAAGGAACCAAAAAGTCAATAGAAGAGGGTTGTCTCCTCCACTTTACCCCATGAGATGGAGCTAAATACCTAATCTTAATAGCAATAGGGCGCAGCAGAATTGAAGTTGAATAGTAGGCTAGTCACTTGTGCTGTGATTGACACCAGTCCCCACTGTCTTTCAGAAACTCCATAAATGTTTTGCCACAAAAGCAAATACACTAAAATAGAAGACAGACGAGACTTCAATAGTAAATGTTTTCCACTGCAATGATCACCTGAATGTAACAATTTCTACTGCAGCAAATTTCACCTGTCCATTTCCTCACTATGCTAATTTTCTTTCAATAATAAGCAGCTCAGAGGAGATTATGGGAAAAAACAGTAATAAGGCTTTCAAGTACTTCACTGTCATATCTAAACATGGTAAAATTTCAAGAAAGTGCAAGGGCATTCTAACGACACAAAATTGTACACATCAAACGGAACATGGAACTTCAATCTAAACATCATATTTTATTCACTGGATGACTACTGGTGATCTGCTAACAATAAGAAACAACTAAAGCACTTTCAATAATTTTATTTTTGAAAAAACAACTAACTTAAGTGATACAGAGGGAATTTCTCACCAGTTTTCTCTCCCTCAAGATATACCCCTACCTACATAAACGTTCTTGGATCTAACAAAGTAGACACATACTACACAGAAATTTAGTACAAAAATAATCAAATCCAGTACAAAAAAGTTCCGTTTAAATTACTAGGACCAATAATGCAATACATACACAGTCACTTAACATGAGCAGGATTATGTTCATGGCAAAATTCCTATTCTTACAGAAATCCTTAACAAAATGGCTGAAATTTTCTGGCATTTTTAAGTCTGTGCAGAGAAAAGACTTTGTGAAAACTATTGCAAAGTCTACAACACCTGAAATGAAACTTGATTGATCATTCTTGTTGAGAACACTGATGTCAGCACAACACCATATATATACCATGATGAAGAGAACCACCAGAGAAGGATATCTGCATTTAAACACAGAACCTCAGAAACTTGCTACCCAATCCAGTAGTACTGCAACAGGCATGTTAGAGGGTTAATGAGTATCTCAAAGTAGAAATAAAGGAATAAGAGAAACAGTACACAATTACTGCTTTTGGTGTGCTCATGCTCTTATGCCCGTTTATGGTTATCTTTCATAAGAGTACATTGGATCATATTTGTCCATCATAAAAAAATGAGGGAAAAAAGCTTTGAAGGATGATGTTGTAAAACTGAGGTCACTTCTCACATGAGGTCAACACATAATACTTCTACAACATCATCTGAAGTGGCAAATGTTTTACTGATGTTACATCAAAAAATAGATTTTTTCTTAACAAGGAGAAAGATTAACTGCCAATCAACACTGCACACACTGTTAGTAAATGTATGATCAACATAGTTAATGAATGTTTCTTGCTTATGGCTATACTTTCAAGGCAAAGTATGGTGTGGAAGCTGCAACAGTCTGATGATCTCATTTTCAACCAAGATTGTCATGCATTATTGCATTATCTTCAGTCTTGTTAAGTTGCAGTTTCAATTGACTTCCTATCGCATACCAGGTCTACATCTCAAAACAACTTGCATTTTACAATATCTTTGCTCTTCTTCACCCTGTGCACAACAATTATGACCCAGTAACACAAATGCAGCAAATGAATCATGTGTTGTTGGGTAATATTTAGGAACTGAAATTTGAAGATGGTAAGATTTTATCTAAGCATCTCACATACTTTACAAGTCAGATACTGGAGGGGGTGAATATCGAGTATCATTCGAGTCAACATGGCCTAGTGGATAACTTCCTTGCCACCATTTCACGATCGTCAGGGTATGTTTCTGAAAGGCCATTAGTGGTGTCTGGAAGGGCATCCCATCCTCAAAGTGCTCTAAGCTCCAGTAACAAGTTCTATGCACGTGACAATTAATCCAATCCCTTAATCTAGGGAGAAGTTGATTTAAAACAAGGAGAAAAAACAACAAATCAAGCAATAAAAGGCCCACATGTGATTTTGATAAAAAATCATGATCCGCTTCCATGAAATCAATATGGGTTTAAGCTTTCAGGGATAATGAATTAAGACAATAAATGGCAGAAAACATGAATGTAATATCAAGTGGGGAAATGTAAGTATCCTGTACTTTGTTGGGCTACTTCATGGAAATAGCTTGCAAACAACTACAGATAAGCTTAATATACAGAACAGCACTGTGCTTATGATGACCACATCATGTGTTTGGAGTCCCTATCTGAACACTTAGGGACTGCACATGCATTAACAATCACAACCAATCTGAACACTTGTGGTTGCATGTGCCCATAACATGTAAAACCACATGGGGAAAAATTTGGAAGACCAATCCCAGTTTTAGTAGGATGACTGCACACAATCAACTGTGTATCTTATGAATCTCAAAACATCCATTTAAATCCCACCACCTTTCGTGGATCCATCAAATATGTACAAATTTTGATCATAACAGTTTGACATTTTTACATAAACACATTTGGTAATTAAAGTAAGCAAGGCTAATCAAGGACTGAAGATCATCCTGTGTTATTAGCACCCTTACCTTCCCTACATTTATGGGATTTCTTTGCTGTTTAACAACTGACTGTCTTAATCGATGTGGCCAATTTTACAGCCTTTTTAAAGTTAAAACTCTGGATTTCAACCTACACTGCATACATCGTCTTCATACAAAAGTTAAGCAAACTTGTCAAGGCAAATTTCAAAATCAAAAAGTGCCCAGATAATGCTGTCAATCTGATCCCATGTCAAGACCAGGTAATACTTCCTGCTTTCAATTACCAAGCTCTAATGACAAGGATAAACATAACTTGGTTAAATCAACGAAGAGGGGTTTGGTACGTTAACAAATACCAAAAGATTGAATGCATTTACATTTCATAACATGTGCAACAGGAAGTATTACAGAATTTGAAGGTGTGATGATTAGCACATAAACAGAAGGTTTCAGACATCGACGTGTGTTCTTTCATGATCTTAGTGAAACTTGTTTTTAACTTCCATTAAAACTTCCTATCATATGTTACCTAGATCTTTACATTCATCATTGCTTCATCGCAAAAAAACAAGCAATATGATATTTTTCTTAGACCCCAGGCCCTCAATAAAGGATACACTACACAGTCCCTGAAAGAGGGTTTACATCTTCATCCGTCACTGGTCTTTTAGGTAGGCAGGCGGATGCAACTTTCGTTGGAGAAGTACCCAAAATCAATAATGTTAGCCAAGTGCAAGTTATTAATGCCAAAAACAGATAAAACTATAATATCTCCGCAAAATTTGATATAACAATGTAACTGAAGGAAACGTTAGAGTTGGGTTAGTTCCTTCAGCCAAGTCTGTTATCCGATCAAATACAGCCCAATTGTTATCGAAGCAACTACTAAAATGTAGTCACATAAATTAATAAATAAGACTACTGTAGCGACATGGAATTTCACATTCATATCCTGTATTACAACATGAGCAGAACGCGATACTCCGTGATCACTTGCAACAAAAAGCACTAAACTGAACAAAAAAGGGGTTGAAGAATCCAACCCAACAGAAAAGACAATGCTGTAAATAGTATAAAAACCCTCGTACAAATAAATCGATTTGGCCAAGTCGTATCAATATGCATTGCAAAATTTGAGCGACCCCGTTATAAACGTACACAAAGATGATCTCGAGTTTCTTGATATTGATTTTTCCGACCGTCTAAGTAATCAAGCTCCACTCTGCTGATCATATAGCCAAAACCCTAACTATGTTGTATAGGCTAGGTCAGTATGGTTGATGAATTGTAGTGCTGTGCCTGAAAAGTTGTAAACAAATTGTCCAACTGTCGAATCCAAGAGTTCAAGAGCAGCAGGGGCTCCGAGAAGCTAGCAGATATTTCGACCATCTCATCATATGATCTGCTTGACAAGGGAACTGGTCACGTTCTTATTCAGGTTTCAAAGACCACATTTTTGACTCATTGTGATATTTTAAGACGTAATTTTCTCTCCACAAAAACAAACCCATATCTTGTTACGCTCAAACTTGTACTGGTGTCATAATACTTATATTTCTCAATAATAATGTAGTGACTTTTCCCATGTCTGATTACAACTCGGCAAACAACAGGGTCACATCGGATACATTTCTGTTCCACTCAACCAAAGCCAACAATACTCAGGTTGAAAACATCAGGAAACGAGCCATGAGTCATCCTCCACTGCCCGACTGAGCATGTACAGAAACCGACGCGGTGACAATTGTGATAACACAGTGCCTGGAAAGATGTTGCGGCAACAAACGTCGAAGTTCACGATCAGGCACTCAAAACTATCGTATAAACATATCGTATCGTGTCAACAACTACATAAAAGAGCAGATCGTACGGTAACAAACACTAAGCATAGCTAGAGCTATCATAGTTGCTGAATTATGAACCAATTTGACCAACAGTTACTGAAAAGGTGCAATAACATTTAACTTGTGATAAGTCAACTAGCAAGCTTTCTTTTTGAAAAAGCAGACTGCGCTTTGAAGCAGGAAGTATGGACAAATTCCTGCTTCGCGTCGAGTAATCGATCGATCTCCCTTATCTGACATCATCACGATCAGACATTCGAAAATGCCCTTTAAAAGTACTTGAACATTGACAACCGTGGAAACAACTTTCTTTGAAGTCACAAGTAACCTAACAATCATTGGTAATACACAGCGAACGAATGTTGCGGTTCAGAGAAATTTACTGCAAGAGCATTTGTCTCAAATCGATCCCCGCCTGCTAATGGTAGGAGATCCAAAGACGCGTCACTTCGATGGAAAATATACCTTGGAGATTCTAAGTAATGCACTGCAGTACTTTATATTTCATAATCTATCTGCAATCGAAAATATGGTACGTATAGCAGTCTGCTGAAACTGGTTTGGCAAAAAGACCTCGTATCTAAAACCTAGGTCTCCTTCAAAAATACAGGCCTAGGCAAGTAGAAAGGCTTGCTCCAAAATAATTTTTTCTCCAATCTCTGCATATGCACAACGAAAAGTTTCTTCGTGCAGACTCGAGTCTCTGCAACCACCAGCTCTCCTTTAAGCCTATCTTGCACTCTTTATGAGCGGGAGTTACAGGACTAGACGAAATAGCGATAAACTGACCATATGATCATCTGATGGCGTCAAAACCTGACAAGTAATTGGTGTGTTGATGAGTGCCATTTTATCATAGAGCCACTTACCTTCCTACTGCCTCAAGTTGATGCCCCTACCACCTCTCCCAGTTGCCATTCTGATAATATTCAGTTTAAGAAGTACATAACGAAGCAAGAAAACTTGCTATTCTTCTGTTGCCACAAACAGAGTTCGACTTTCTGACGCAGGTAACCAACAAAGGAACAGCAGACATTTTCAAGAGTTTGGTCAGGTCTCGAAATCAACGGGAAAAAGTGTTTGCTTTCGGGGTTGATTATGTGAGCATCATGATTTCAATTTTTTATTATAATAAGACAAAGACATGGGGTAATCTAACGACGCGGGCATTGAGAGGTGAACGTGATGGGACCGGTCTAATGGCAGCACCAAGGACTGTAAATTTTGTATTGAGCATACATCCAGCTTCTTTGCCAATAACAAGATGATCTGATAGGTCTGATACTACTATCTTAACATATAAATTAAAATATCTGGGTAATATCTATCCATAGTTCAACCATCAACCCAATCCACGAAGTATGCGGTTTATCTCGGAAACGGCAAGCTAACGAACGTCAATCTTTATTGCTTCTCTGATAGGCTATTAACTTCTAAATCAACACAAGCAGGGGCTAATACCTAACTATCAAAAATCTAACTCGGTATTGCTGATAACCGATGCTGCTTTATCTTCATCATTTTCTTTCTGGGCGGAAGAATTCCAGTTGTGCTTTTCCCGCCCTTCTTTGCAATAATCAAGTCAGTTTCGAACATGAAGGAGACGTTTATCCAAGTCTAACTGCTACTTGAACCTGCAAGTGATAACCCCAGTACAATCACACCACTTCATTTTTAACTTAATGACTTACTAGCGATTACATTAGTATACAGACACTACTCAGCCTGTAACAACATCGGTGCTGACCGTATCAATTGCGAAGCATGAACGCCCTTGACTTCAATAAAGCAGAAGCCCATGTAATAGCACAACTTAGGCTACTCGAAATAGGCTGCTGTTATATGTTATGGATAACGATAAAGCAATCAAGTTCACCTACCAAACAAGGTCTCCTCATTGATTGAAACAATTCCTGCTATCGTTCACACAACAAACTTGGGACGAAATATTACACGCATCTACAGAAACTCACTTTCCCCGCCTGAGCGGCAACTACAACATCGCAGTATACAGTCGCTTATTCCTGTTCTAATACAGGGTCAAGATCAATCTTTTCTCCCAAAATAACTAATTGTCGAAAAGAGAATAGCGATTTCAAATCTGCACTTAAGACCGATCTCGAAAATTTCACAATCAATACGTCATCAAGGACAAAAGAAATCCACCCAGACCTGTTTCTTGCTTCAACGGATGGCAACAGTACGTCAAAAAACCGGTTCGAGTCTGCTTAGCAACCGGGGGTTTCCCGTACCATAGAGACAGCTGGTTTATGCACATTAAAACAACGTGACTATAAGCAACGCGACAAATGTCAGATAATATGCGCATGAAATAGTGACTAATAGCCTGATATATGTTTTTAAGGTTTTAAACGAATAACTAAACGATGTCTGTATGGAAACAGTTGGTAGATGGGAGTAAACTTGAAATTACTTTGACGTCAGCTGATATGAAATTGGTTTCATGAAGTGATATTAATACTAGATTCTTGCACTGATTCCTTAAGTATCGTGAAATACTATTACATAGACCACGAGCATAGTATGTGGGCCCCTGGTCTATTGGGACCAGTCAGTCCGTAAACAGATAGATGTAGGGATAGTAAGGTGTGGAGGGAAATCGCAGTTACCAGATATTTAATACAAACGCTGTACTTCTGTCTGATTAGAGATATAAATAACATCTACAATG
The DNA here is from genome assembly GCA_010016065.2 of Carybdea cf. marsupialis auct. non (Linnaeus, 1758). Classification (NCBI taxonomy): domain Eukaryota; kingdom Metazoa; phylum Cnidaria; class Cubozoa; order Carybdeida; family Carybdeidae; genus Carybdea; species Carybdea cf. marsupialis auct. non (Linnaeus, 1758). Next base: position 9,067 of record JAAAKL020015850.1, read on the forward strand.
TCAGGTCTGAGTGAATCAAGGTTTGCAATAGTTCTATAATTTCATACACCTTTCCTTATGGAATTACTTTCATAGGTGTCGCTACACTTGATTGCAGCTGAAAAGAATAGTTTTATCCCTTTTCACCAAGTTCTGCCCATACACTCAAAATTGAGCTAAAAATTCTATTCACGATACATGTTTCTTTGTATTTCTGAATCTTAATCGCTATCTAGGACTTCTTACCTCTCATATTCCCCTTTTCTGTGGAAAAGGACTTCCAAACTAAACATTCGTCTGAATGGTTACTGATAGAGGTAAGATGACGGAACTCATAACCACGGGACTGCTTACAATTTGAGGATCTCTTGGGGATAGTTAGCTGGATGGCGCTGTAATCAAAGAGTAGGCCTAATAGTAGCCTGCTCATCTGCTCTGTTGCTGTAACGGCTCAGTGGTTAATTTTGATACTGGTGTAGCTTAAGGATCTCCAGTGGGACAGCACGAAAAAGAAGAGAAACAATGTTCTTGTTCTTAGGGCACCAGGGCGAAAAAGGGGGAAAGACAGATTTTATTTAGGGGCTAGGCCTTTCTGGGTCTCCATGTTGACTAGGGAAAGGGGTGGGTGGGCGAAGGTATATATAAAAACGAAAAAGCAAAAATCAAAACGAAAGTTAATTTCTTGATAGAAATAGAGTATTATCTCGATGAAAAGTGAGTGGAAATGACAGTACGCTGTTTCACTTCTTATTTTGTTGTTAGGAAAGAGTCGACGGAAGAAAGTGATTGTGGACTATTATAAGGAATGGAAAGAAAGAAGACCTGGGTCTAACCATAGATTTTATGGCATAAAATAAAATCCTTTGATAAGCAAACATCTATACATTTATTTATCACAGGTCTGCTTTTTCCAGGGAAGATTGTAGTGATGCCTTACGAATGAATAGACATCCCAAATTTCTCTCTTTTGTTGGTAAGGGACACTAGCTTAGTGAAAAAGCGTTGCGCAGTTACGGAGACCATGGGTTCGCTTCCCCTTGGCCCCGCGATTTTTCACCTTCGGCATCGTACAACACCGATGCCTACCTTCAGTCATTACAAATAGTGACCCGAGACAAGAACACGCTACTGCAGACACAAGACGCAGAAGTGGCTCTACAATCTCATGCACACATACACACACTCTCTCTCTTTTTAACCCATGACTCCTGCAACTCATCTCACACTTTACTGGAGTCGGGCTAGCTAACAGCGACACACAAACTAGCGCGCCTCGTATCTTCGCCTCTAGCAGATGTGGGGTGGGGGGCGCGGAGGCTGTATAGTGACACAATGCCAAACAATAGACATCCCATATTTCTCTCTCTCGTTGATAAGGGACCGTAGCTTTGTGGAAAAGCATCGTACATTGCGCAACTGCGGAGACCATGGGTTCGATTGCCCGTGGTCCCACGATTTTTCGCGTTCGAGATCTTGCAACACCGATGTCTACCTCCAATCATTATAAGATTACACAACTGAGACAATAGGCGCGACAGTCATTGTGACGCCTTGTAGGTATACAGCACAACCTAAAGTGAATCGACTAAAAGACGTCGACATAAATGATCCAACTCCACGGCCCTGTGCCATCACAGATTCTATAACTGTTATAGTGTCTGTGTTATCGAATCTGTGGTGTCGTCATTGAAAGTCAAGTGGAAGTTAAGAAGGTTACACTGTATCGTGTTCACTATGTCTGGTCAACTTTTGCCGCATAAGTGTATTATGAGAGTTATCTACAGCAAAGTTTGGTAAAACAAGAAGAAGGTGAGCATCATACAGGCCCGTATTGCCCGCAATGTCCGCAAAGTTGCCCGCCCAACGGTCAGGTTTGGTTCCACTGACAATGATTGGTTAAAACAACACCAATTTAGTAGTCAGAATTCTGATTGGCTACTTTCAGAACACAGTTTGGTATAAGTTTTATTGATATTTTTCTGAGTCTCAATTCTGACGATTTGCTACTGTGAGGAGTGTCAGACGAAAAAAGCTTTTTAGTAGTAACATAAAATTATCCAGGTACCGCTCAAAGAAGGGTGCGATGGTATGGACATATCCTGCGCCTGCCTCCAAGTCATCCAACCCGCGCGGTCCTGGATTTTAGTCTGTCTGCAGCAGGATGAAGACGTCCACGAGGCCCACCTCGCACTCGATGGCTCGATGTCGTCGCCAAAGATCTGCGATCCTGTGGAGTGCCTCTATCTCAAGCGG
>JAAAKL020015851.1:0-11298 GCA_010016065.2 Carybdea cf. marsupialis auct. non (Linnaeus, 1758)
TGTAAAGCGTACGTACGTTCTAGGATTAACACCCCCCTCCCCCATGTGCGCTTTCGTACGCTTTTGGGATACCCCCCCCCTCAGAGCGTACGTACTTTTTGAATGACCCCCAACGACAAATTCTCTTTCTCTACAAAGTAAAGTTTTTTTTGCTTTGATGTGAATGGATTTTAGAACGGCCAAGTGAAAAGCAGATCTAGCTTTACTAATTACACGGAAGCGATCATCCGTATACATTTTGGCACAGTTTTTTTTCAAGCAAGTGCTGCCCTATGGCAGAGTCACATTGCTTAGTGGTGTTTTTGCGTCAGTCAGTCACGTTGCTTCCTTGTAGCATCTGATGCTTGGCGAATACAGGAAGGAACATGCTGTTAAAATCTGTCAACTAACCTCAAAGTCGTGCATCCGACATCGCCAGCCTCGCACTGGCTAGAAAATGAGTAGACAACGATGCTGTAATTTGTGGAAGGCAGACGGTCTTTGTGGTTAGTGGGAAACGTAGTATTTTGACGATTTTGTACTCTGAGGAGTGTCAGATGAGATAAGCTTTTAAGTACAAAATCAATTCGCTATTTCGTGCAGTTCGTGCATTCTTTACCATCAATAAACTTGAAAGAAGAGAATGAATTAGTGGGGGCATATCTTAAAAAATTCCTTACGTCTGCTATCTTTATCATGGAAAACATATGACAAGATAACTACACAAGTTGAATTTGTATTGAATAAATGTATGTATTGAGTAAATAAGACCGATGATCAAAATGTAAAGCAAAAGTTGCTCTTCTTAAATACGTCTTGTTGCCTAGGCAACTGATGTTGATAAACCGCGTCAAAAGATCATATGATTGTCAATCTTTAGATTTGTAGTAATGTAAGAGACCAAGCACACGTGAATTATTGTTAGAAATAGCCATATTTTAGGACATTGCTATAAAATGATAGCTTACACAATTTATACATAAAATAAATTATTGTATTCTAGAGTCAGTTAATGGTAGATGAACGTAGTAAACACGCCTAGTAATCAGGTGTTTAGTAGAAATCGAGTTTCATCCGTCATAAAGTTCTAAAGTAAAATTGGATGCTCTTGCGTGCGTACACACAATCTTCAAATGAACGTATATTTGTTTTATGCAGACTGCACAGATATCGAGAGGCAACTTTTTTATTGCACTCCCCCTAGAAACCACTTAAATTATAGACTGATTGACACTACAACGTTTGCTGGCGTGGATGCAAAATTTGCTCCCTCAGCCCCGGTTCAAGTTTTCTTGAAAGTGAACTATGTCCATCAATAGAAATCTAAGAACTATCACAATGTTTTAGATAACTCCAGTAGCACAGTCATACCGTAGTATGTAGTTTATTACCTAAAAGCAACTGCATTGGAGCTTCAAAAAGGGACCTTTCCATTACATTAACTTGTGCAGCTTCATTTTTTCCATTTTTGGTTCCCTTGTTAAATGTTAGGAATATTCTCTTCTCATCTAATGCTTATTTGTCATGATCTATCTTACGATGACCACTTCTTTGTCTTTCTTATGTTTGCCTTTCTATCCTTTTGATTATTCTCATTTGAGGTCGGCTCTTTGTGTCATGGTCATATCTTACGTATATTCATGATAGAATCCCAAACAGAAGCCTTCACCCATTACACATGTATAGTTTTATTGTGTACGTACGTACGTATAAATATCTCACATTCAATGAACTATTGAAATTGAGAGAAACTAAAGCAGCTCATGCTGCTTCGTGCCTCTCTTAGCATCTCTACTACAAGTATCCCTAGTACAAATATCTCCTGTCCATTAGAGGGTACGGTATATTCCGAGCATCCTTCCAACAGGACGCAAATAAACTTATCTTTACGGTCCGTAAATTTATACTAATTGCTTTTACATCGTATGGATGTGCGGCCTTCTATGTCCCAATCACGGGTGCGATCGCGAAAATCCGTTTTACCGTATATCATGTTGGATCATGTAAAACTCTGCTATAAATGGAAAAATAATTAGCAACAACGACCAAGAACAAAATGAATTTATAAATAAAAGGTGTCCGAAATGGAGGCTAGATCATATTCTTAGAAGGGAAGGGCTTAGTGAAAACAGGGATTTGTTTTTAAGACAGACTAAACCTGTCAAACAAAATGCTGGTACCGGAGGAGAACAGAGAGTAGATTATCTTAAAATCCTTTTATAAAAAATTGTTTGGAGTCTGAAGAGAGATTATTTTTAATTGTACAGATCATTTCAGTTTTAGATTTTCGAAAAGGGCGAAAAGCAGGTTTACTGTTTTGCTCACTCCAGCGAAAAACTCCTCTGTTTTCTCTCCGCGCGTGATTGCCCATGCGTGAAGCATGAATAGAGTGAGGTGTTGCCGGGTCACACATAGAGTGCTTCCCTTTACTCGGAGCCCACTCAGATGCATACATTTGTTGTCAATCCACACGTTACTTTGTACCGGGAAAGCTAACTCTATACAGATTTTTTCTTTGTTTTCTTGTACATGATATTTCTTGACTGATTAGTCGATTTCAAGATGACTATGCAAGGGTTGCCAATAGAAAATACAAAGAATGGATAATTGCAAACATCAGTCCAATGTAAGTCTACGATAACGTAAGTGTTTCATATTCACATGAGTTGATTAGATGGCTGTATGTTCTTTGAATTGCTTGTGATTCTCGTATGGTTTATGACCCCGCTGTGAATGTTAGTAATCATGCACAGGCTTCATAATGTACAATATCCTTGGCTTTCTTGCGTTTTCTATGGATAGTTTCGCCAATGGTATTTTAGTATATAGTAAGTTGATAGTAATCGTTAGATATTCAATGGAAGAACATCACTATGATTCCGCTATAATTAGTGTGATTATAGAGGATGCAACTCTGCAAGGAAGCTTTATAATTGAAAAGCAAAGTTCAAAGATATAATAAGAAATATATGAATAGGTTTAATATAAATCCTATCGCCGCGCACCCTTGCGCCTCCCCTCTAGATTGTATCGTTCACTTGCAGATGCATTGCACTAACGTCTTAGGTAGCTGGTTGACTGTTTAAAACTTTGACTAGTTCAAATTGCACAACATTACTTTGGCCCCTTCCGCCTTCATTCGAATCTTTTAACAAAGTAGGTAAACTCTGATTATTAACATAGTTCAGACCATTGAACGCTCGATGCAATATAAGTTTTGGGGTACTAGTATGCAGTGACACCCAAACTTTTAATAACACTCTACCCCCTTGGTTCCTGAAACACATTATCAGCGTCTCCAGCCATGTATTTTGCATAATCGTAAGACTGGATATTACTGTTAATCAGTTGACAATTGAAGATAATAAACAGTGTATCACTACAAGGAAGCATCTGTAATTCACTAAAAGAGTTGATAGATACTATCCGAAAATCAAAGACTAGTCTAATCTTTATCGACCCATTTTCTAACACTGACCTCTTTAATGTTTTTTAACGCACGAGGGAGTCATACTACCGACTTTGGGAAACACTATGCTAGAGCCAACTGAAATTTGAAGCTAAGTATTTATAAGACTAATCTGCTTAGAGTAAGCCAACTTCATGAAAGAATTTATTTGCGTTCAATTTAGAACATTTGTTTAGGAGCTATCATCAAGGTATCCCTGTGCAAAGATTCTCCGTTTGGTTTGCAATGTTTCCATTTGTACGTGTTGTCTGCTGGGGTGTTGCATGTTGCAGTATCGTTATCTACAAGACCTCACAATCACTGAATGAAATTATACCCAAGGAAAAAATTTGCAAAGATCAGAGGGCCGCATTTCAAGTGGGTTTGGAAGCAAGCAACAAAGCTCATGGGTTGCTAGTAGAAAATCGAATTCCTTTAGGAAAGAGTCAATATCAGCATGGGTATCAGTGAGCTTTATTCGCTATCAGTTTCCCTAATTCACAGCCCACGTTGCGAGTCAAGTATAATAAGACTTTTACATTTTATCAATTCGTACCGGATTATGGTTTTTGTTCCCATTAGAGTTATTGCTTTCCGTTGTACATCAAATAAACGTTATCCTAGAGTAAGCCCTTTGTCAATTTAGTGCTACACTTCACAAATAATAATAATGATCATGACACATTTTACAGCGTCTATTACTTTGTCGCTTTATTAGGATACATCGATTGGAAGTATGGTCATTTATTTCTTATATTATGGAAAGGAAATAAAAGAAAAGACGTTAATTTTATAAAAAATCCCAATAACAATTATTGATGAACGCAAGAGAAGTGTCATTTGAAATGTTTCACTTTAGTCGGATGTATAATGTTGCTTTGACGTGAGTTCCGGAACGCACGTGCAACAAAATTGAGAGGTCTATTGCTAGACTTCGGGAAGATTTACAGACGTCGATCACAATGATTTATAGGGCGTGTATCCAGATATCGTGTCACAGGTATATTTAAAGGCTATTTAAAGCTTTAAATTTATCAGTAAAATTTTAAAAATCACACGCTTTTCTTTTGGAGATCAATGCAATTATTTTAGAACAGAAGTATCTGGATCGTGTTTCTTTCAATAATCTAGCTGTAGTATTTTACATGTATTTAAGCTTATTTGATAAATTCCTATTGCTATCATATAGCAAAGAGTTGCAATTGTCCAGCTTTGATGTGATAAAATCCTAAACAAGAATTATAGTAGACACAATTCCTGATTTTTGCTTACCGTCTTTACTCAGAGAAGGAAGACTTGAAGATAGACTTTACACAATATCAGACATGGAAATGTATTTACCAAAAACAAACTCTTATGTTCCTTGCGTTCATACTAAGATAGAGTTCACACATGCTCAGACATGGAAATGTATTTACCAAAACAAACTCTTATGTTCCTTCCGTTCATACTCAACCTAACGGCATCCCTAATGTAAGTTAAGTTTAGGTGCAGCTGCTGTGTACGATATTCTTAAAAAAAATTGGTGGAATAATCTATAAAATACTATGAACTATTATACTCTTCGATAAAAAGCCTACATTCAAATGTTTTAGTTATAACGAAGTCTTCATTAGTCTATACAACAGTTATTTTAGGAAGGTTCCAAGATGTTTTGAAATTCTATTCTTCACACTTATTAGAACCGTCGCTATAGCAACCATGAAATAACTCTAATATTGCACCATTTTGATCAATACATCACATGTTCAACCTTGTTGTCATACATGAATGAAAAGTATGTAAAGTAATGATTGTATTTTTTCCAGATTCGTTCAAATATTCCCTTGATCTGTATATCATCATTTGCGTTGCTAATCAAGGATAAAGGATAACACCTCCTACAATTATGAGGGAAACTGAACAATTCCAAACCCATCAGCAAGTACCAGCACCTCCAGGTTTGAAACTTTATAACTACTTCTGTAATTAGAATGCATGTTGTTGCATACTTGATGTTTAAAGACGGGGACGTGGTTTGTAGGTGTGGGGTGATTGATCACCTCTGAGGAACCCCATGATAACAAAAGTGGTACTTTTCCAGATACCCCCCACCGCCTCATTCAGAGATAGAATTCCCCACCACCTTTTCTACAGGGTTAGGGTAGGGTTAGGGTTAGGGTTAGGGTAGGAGTAGGGGTAGGGGTAGGGTTACGGTTAGGGTTAGGTGGTGGGGTTGTTGTTTTTTTCAGTGCAGTTTTGAAAACTTTCTGTTGTTAAAAGTGTGTAGATTTCTATTTTTATGAGCACGATGACAACTAGCCACTCAGTGTTGGTCTAATTGTTAAATAATCGTTTCACTGTTGCCTCAAATGAAACTTAGACAGATAACAGGCTTTAATTTCGGCAATTTAGAAACCAATCGATCATTCTATTTCACATGCACATAAAAACCACTAACGTATCTGACAATCAATGAATCTATATTAGAAGGTACTTAAACATACAATTTGGAATTGAATTACACCAAAACTACCAGCATAATAACTATAACTTATTGGAAAGACGTGCATGAGTCAAGCAACACGTAGACTACTTTGTCAAATCTTTGAAAATAAAGACTAGCCAGAAAACTCTCGAACTTTACCATGATAACTTTGACCCACCTCGTGATTGCTAATCGATAGAATGGTCCATCCATTAAAGAGTTGATACACCTGGTGTAAGGGAATATATTTTACCACTAGTGCTAGTTTTAGACATTATGGTGGTTATTAACCTCTCAGGAATTCCAGAAAGAAGCGTGCACCTTTTCTCTGAGACTTGATTTGGCCTATTAGTGGAATCCACAATGGATCTGGCACCCTTCTTGTTCTCATACAAAATTTATTGTTTATAATTCAGCGCCTTTGCGCTCTCTTGTAGGGAAAGATGTTTCGTTTTGTTTCCAAATTTTACCTACAAAAGGGTCTCCCATTAATGTTTCTCCAGGAAAGTTTTCTCTATACTCTCGAGAAGAAAGTATTTGAGGAGATAGTATAGAAAAGTGAAAGTATTTCACCGCTGTGTTTCGAACCCCGGACCCATGTGTCGTATTGCCCTACCTATTGAGCAATTCTCTTTCAAACGATAATATCAAGTTTACATCTGCTATCTCAAACTCCTAGGGGACCGCTAAAACAGTTTAAGATATTGAATGCTCCAGATAGCGGATTCTTGTCAAATTATGTAGGAACCCTCCTTCAAAAGTCTTTCTGAGTTCTACCTAATCATCAGCGTTATTTTAATTCTTATTCTAACTTTAACGACTCATGTCATTATCAAGTCTCTCATGTATGGAATCCATCGATTCGACAAAAGTTGATATATTTAGAATTAAGAGACGTTCCCTATCAATTTATACAGATGCTGTAGTTTCTTTATTGCCATGACAGAATTTGATTTTTCTTGCAACGGGTCTTTAAATACCTGCGGGTGTCCCCCAAGGGCTGCATAACAACGTATAAGATTTACAAACATTAATGCTTGCCGTGTTTGACTTCATATGGATGTATTGTAAATTAAGTATGATCTGTTCATTTTTTTCTTTCTTGTCATTTATTTCCACAAGATCACCTAAGGGAGCAAAGAGCAACGATTCGACAACCTGGTGAGCATGCATCTCAAGACTCGACTAAGGATAGTTCCACTCTAGATGAAAAGCCATTACCAGATACTAAAGAAAAAATACCAGAGGAAGCCAAGCAACCTTCGCAATATACAAGTGAAATCAGGGCGACCGGTCTTTCATTGTGTGCAGCAATATTTTTCGTGGTTGGAGATGTTGTAGGCGCTGGACTGGTTGCTTTGCCTTACACAATGAAGCTTTCTAATTGGTATGGTGCCGGTCTGTTTGTAATAGCAGGTATTATTACATGTTACAGTGGAATAATGTTGGCAAAAGCCTGCAATCGTATCATGGATAATAGCTCTAATCGCGAGCAACTACGAGACCCATATCCCGCTATTGCAGAGAGAGCCGCTGGGAAGACTGGTCGCCATATTGTGACTTTAACTTTAAACCTATCTCAGATAATGACTTGCTTGGTATTTCTTTTGTTATCGGGCGAAATTTTGTCAAAGCTAGTACCTTTAAGCTTCGGATTTTCGTATAGAAATGAATTAAGACTTTGGTTTGCCATTGCAGCTGGAACCATGCTGCCTTTTACATATTTTGGCTCACCAAAAGACTTCTGGCTCATAGCAGTGCTAGCAACAGCATCCAGCTCGATTGCAGCTTCGCTGATTTTAGTTAACTTGTTTCTCGCTTGGCAACACGGCGTGAAGAGAGCACCTGGAATCCCTGTGAAATTCAATGGAATACTTGCGTCTTTTGGGACCATCTTATTTGGCTTTGGTGGAGTTGCGATGTTTCCTACGATACAGAACGATTTAAAGGAACCTAAACATTTTCAAACGGCTGTTGGAATTGGCTACTGCTGCGTCTCCTTGATGAACATTGCGGTTCCGATAACATCATATGCCATTTTAGGATCGCTCATTAGAGAAGACATATTAACAACATTTACAGAATTGACATTATATTCCGACCTAACTTTATTCAGGATATTTGTTATCATTGCTCAAGCTGTGATATGCGGACATCTTCTGTGTGCATATGTCATCAATATCAACCCAGTACATCAACAGATTGAAGGCTACCTTGATGTTCCCTCTGGTAAGTTAACCCTTGTGTCCCCACCTCAATATTGTCTTACTTCAACGAGCTTTGATAAGTATCGGTACAATGTGAAGAGAGTAGAGTTGTTATCAAATGTACGAAACCAATTGAAAGATAACTATTATTAATAACCTGTCAGTGGCACTGATGTGATCATGAAACATTACGTAGATAGTATGTGGACAATTTTGTTACTCTTCTGTGCATGCGTAATGGAAACGGTGGCAAAGACTAGTAGCGAAACAAACTGCGAGCTAAGACAGCAACACCGTGTTGATTAGATTGACATATAAGTTCTTTCAACTAAATAGGTAATATTAATTGAACGCTTCTTTTGCAATAACTGAAAATGTAGCTAAGACACTGTCCCTCTGACATAATGGAAGAAAATAAATTCATACCGCACATTTACATGTAGACATTGATCACTGTATCAACATACCAACGTTAATTTTAAAAAATGTACAAAATAATTACAAAGGTGAGTATAATATCTCTCTTGCGCAAACAGTGTACTTAAGTTACTTCTTTCTTTCTTTCTTTCTTTCTTTCGTTCTTTCTTCTTAGCCGTCCTCGCCACTGCTGGCGGATGGCCTCCACAGCTCTCTCCACGACGTCCGATCTTGCGCCGTGTGTGTCCACGTGCTGCCGGCCTTCTCCTCGATCTCATCTCATCCACCTTCTTTTTGGTCTTCCTTTCCTCTTCCTTCCCTCTCCTGTTGTCCACTCTACCGTTTTCTTGGTCCACTTTCTATTGTCCATTCTGGCGATATGGCCTGTCCACTGACCTTTTGCCTGCCCTGCTCTCTGACTGGCAACTTTCACTCCCGTTCTTGATCTTATAACTTCGTTCCTGATCTCATCCTTCTTAGTGACATTTAGCATTGCTCTTTCCATGCTTCTTTGGGCCACTGCAAGTTTCTGCTTTTGATGTTTTGTCAAGGACCACGTCTCTGCTCCGTAGGTTATCGCTGGTAGTATGACCGTGTCCATGATCTTTCTTTTCAGACATGTGGGCATCTTCGTATCCTGTAGGAATGTGCTGTACGGGCCAAACCTTGTCCATCTTGATGTTATTCTTTGGTTCACTTCCTTTGCCATCTCATTACTTAACTTAGTCAAATTCAAATACTTAGTCTAATTTTTAGAAATATTTTCCAGTTTGGCTGTTATATGAGGCAGATTATCAAATAATTTGATCATTCTTGTGCACTTGAAAAATGATAGGACACAGGGTTGATACCATCCAAACGCACGCTGCCTCGCCACCTTAGGCTTAAGAACATGGTTCATTGTTTACGTTGAATGATGCATAATGTGCATTATTGATGATCGTATATTGAAGTGATTGCAGAATGTTAAATGTTTCTTTAGTTTTAGTCTTGACGTAAGCAAAGTTAATATTGTTAAATTCTTCTTTACTATTCTGAGACAAAATTACTTTAAAACTAATCATTAACATTTGAAATATTCCCTCTGGTTTGGATATATTGCTCCTCGTTCTTTAATGATACATAGAAAAAATATTCAAGGAATTACTCGCAGGGATCCTATTTCGTATATTTTTAAAATTTAATGAAATAATTTTTTCTACTCTTTCTACTCGAAAGTGAGTACGTGCTACTTTTTATTACCCCCTACTAATGACACAAATGACAGTCCTTTAGGACCAAAGCAGCGTTTCAGTGTCTGATATGACGTAGTTGAAAACGAAGAGTGAAGTCTGAGTTCATTTGATGGCTTTTATTTATAAATTACTATAACTATCATGCAATTAGTAGTTAATCATAAAATATAGCATTAGTTCTTATCCATTATGTCAGTAAAAGATTTTACTGGCAATCTGCTTGCATTTTAAAGTTATTACCATAGTACTACCCTTAGACAGTGTACGTTCTCTAGTCAGTAAACTAGAAGTCGTTGTTTTGTTGAATGTCTTTGCTGCAACGTGTCATTGACATGCAATGCATCTTCAAGCAATTTGGCATACACAGAGTACTTACGCACATTCACACTTGCCCTCTTATTAAATATTCTTTTGATCAAAACGTAATACTGATCACAGGCGATTTCAACCATAGAAATCATTTATTAATTTTTTAATTTTATTTGGCAATGCACTGTAAAGTGAATGGATTTCTCGGCAATACCAGAAGTAGGACCATGCCTTGGAACTTGACATACCCTTATATAAATAATGAGTCGGCCGTTCTTTATATTTGTAGCCTTGCATGCTTCAATCGAATAAATACCCTTCATGGTGCCGCGGTAATCTAACATATCGTTTGTTTACATCCACAGGATTCTGCTGGCAGAGGATCTTCATCCGGACATTTTCAATGATCGTCGTACTTGCCCTTGCAGTTGCAGTGCCAAACTTTGGCCCAGTCCTCTCTTTCGTAGGTGGATCATTTTCAGCTCTCCTGGGAATTATATTTCCCCTTCTTTTCTACGCAAGATTACAAGACAAAATGGCATGTTGGAAGGAAATAGTATTTTCCATAATAATGATAATAGCATGTTTTGGGGCAATTGGCAATGGATATGTTGAATTACATAACATCTATAAAGTGATTCATGATCAATACGAAGGTTGAACAGAACAATAATATCATACCGTCAATTTAAAATATTTAATCCGTTTAACTTTATATCGGTTTTTCTCTATATACTACAAAAGAATACTATCTCGAAAGATTTATTCCATTTTATATTTCTTTCTTGCCTTCTTACTCGTGTTGTTAGAGAGAATACAGTCGAAAAAAACGAATAATCTTAAATAGCACTCCTCTACGTTCGTATCAGCGGAGAGGACTATATACACGAAGAACAATATTGAAACAAGCTGGAAATGACGATGTGAGGTAATCGATATAACAGAAAATAAATGAGATCATGAAAACGAGTCTATAATACAAGTAACCAAGAGCAAAAAATTAGCGATATTTTCAAGTCGATAGTGATTATCATCTTGCAGAATTCTTGCATTATTGGATAAACTGGTTTTAGTTTCTAGGCTTCCGCCGATCTCATATGTGCCCTAACCAGCCAGCGGGCTTAATTCTCATATCAAATTATTAAAGAGGGGGGGACTTTTTTATTGATCAATTCACGTAGGCAGGACCATATTACACCAGTTTTGAAGGAACTACACTGGCTCCCAGTCGAGTCT
>JAAAKL020015852.1:0-11297 GCA_010016065.2 Carybdea cf. marsupialis auct. non (Linnaeus, 1758)
AGAGCTACACAGAGCAATGCTAAACAGAGACGGCTGGAAAGATGTAGTCAGAAGAATCCGAGCAAGCTCGACGCAATAAGTAGTAAGTTATGTGCGCAAGCCCGTAAAGCTCAAAGTCACAATTAAATCTGGCTCCTTAATGTAAAAGTAAAGCCGAAATTTCTTTACTCTGAAAATTCGATAAGAAATAATCATTTCCTAAAAATCTTGTAAAAAGCGCTGAATGGAAATGTGTGACGTGGAAGTAGTTTAGAACTAAAAACGACTACATAAACATATCATATCAGTTATACTAAAATGCATAAAAATGATACACCTGTAAGAATAGGTATGGGCCTACATCATACCTGTAACTGGGTAAGACCTTCCCTCGATTTCAAGAACTGGACAATCATTGAAGTATTGTTTGAACATCGAAGTATCAATTGTTGCTGACATAAGTATCACTTTGAGGTTCGGATATCGTGCGACCATGTCTCTCAAAAGCACAAGCAAGAAGTCAGTCTAGAAAGAAAATTGATATGGCAATCTGTGCCTTTAAGGGTTCAGTAACTTTAAATGTTTAACATCATTCAAAAATTGTGGACTAGGGAGTAAGTGAGGGTAAACTAGTTGCAGTAGCCAACAGGATAATGACTTGGCTTAGGTCGCCTTCACACAATAGGAATGAACACAGTTCCTCCACACGTCTCTGCCCTCTATCACTGAAGCCAGCTCGCTGGTACTCGTAGCTCCAGTGTCACGCTTGAGAGTATGCACCATGGGACAATCCACCATGTGAAACTGTTTCTTTAAAAGATCTCCATCAAATAAGTCGCTCTCACGGCTTCCATAGTGCAGACAATCATAAATATTTCACAATACTCCATCGGTCAAATGGAAAAGTAGCCTCTATATCAAACAACCCAAATTTACAAACTGATACGCGTTTAAAAGATATGCTAAAAATGTAGTGTGAAGTGCAAGAAGGTTACAAAACACAATCGTTGACTGGCTTGTCATAAATTCTGGTCACAGCTTAGAAGATTAACCTACAGCAATGATGAACCAATAAGGATGGAAAACTGCCTACAGAAGAATCCGATGATAATAGATGAAGTCCGTAAGCAGTAGTAAAAACGTATTATCGGTCCAGATATTCAATGGAAGTGGCCATGTTGTTGCTGCATTTTACAAAGATGGCACCGCCAAAACGTTTTGGAATCGTTTTCAACAAAAACTGCGGTTTTATTAAATACTACGGAAACCTGAGTATAAGCACCGCCCAAAATACGCTCACTTGAATCTGGACACTAACATCGTTTTAGGTAAAGAACATCCTTATGGAAGCACAGGGCTTACATTCAGACGATCCTTAAAAACACCAAGACTTGGCATAAAACCCATTTGTGGATGAAAAGTAAGGCAACAACAAAAAGATCCAAAAGGTTTGGATTTCCACATACCAAATGGGCAATAAGAAAGAAATAGGACCTTCCCTAGTGCCTGTCGATGCCATGGCCTCATTATCATATCCATATCATTTTTCAACGTTCAACTCTAACACCCTGTATATAAGCCCATCCACAAATGATTAAGAACGACCCCAAGCTCTGGACTTATTTTTGGACTCGTACAGACCTACATCATCATCAGGAGCTTGCGCAGTTATCAGCCTCCAACACTTTAGTAGTAAAGGATACCCACCCCATAAAAACGACGACCCCTCCAGTACCTCCAATAACCGATTAGCAGGAACGAAGGCAGGCATAAGCTCGTTTGGCACTCATTTGAAAAAAAAATCACTTTCAAAGTAAAAATTGAGTAAGAGGTCGAGTAAGAGGTCGTTCAAATGATCGTGTAATGCCCGATGGGTGTATGAGCAACAACAATTTCCGTGACGCAGCGTGACGGTCTGTGAAAGGGAGTGTTCTTATGCTATATCATGAAGTAACGCAAAAAAAGGAAAAGAGATCCACATTTTAAAATAGTACAGAGAATAAGATTACATCGGTGATACAAATTCTTGGCATAAACGTGCCCTTTAATGGTCACGTGCCCATTGATGGTCATGTGCCAATTGATGGTCACGTGCCCATTGATGGTCACGTGCCCTTTGATGGTCACGTGCTCTTTGATGGTCACGTGCATTTAATGTTGCACATATTGCGTTCAATCATTTTCTAAAGCTGTTAAACAATTCGTTGTGATGCACTTAGTAATGGCGGATCATCAACTGCATGATTTACATGATCATAGTGAATGAAATTTAGATGGGACGGATTGAAGAAAAACTGTAAATTGGGATGCGTTCTGAACTCTGCACAATTCATTTCAGTTAAGTTTAGTTTGTGGAGAATTGTGTAGCGCTACCTGACAATTGTAAGGATAGTCGAATGACTAATAGATTGTACTGGAATACAGTTTTCGGAAGAGTGATATAATCATTTGTTCTCTTATACACGTAAAGAGCAGCAGTCGCGGAATGCTGCCCTGAAATATTTCGATAATCAGTTTACAAATTGTAACCCTACTTCGCCACCTTTTGCCGCCTTTAATCTATTATGCAGGCGAAGATCCGGTGAAAACTGATTTATGTCATGTAATGTTAAAGTGGGGGCCACTTTTATGGATAGATCTATAACTTGGTGGAGAATTGACAGATTTTCACCATTACACGATGGATTCATACCGCGTCTTACAACAAATTCACAGAAATCCACAGAATATATCATTGCAGGAGTAAACAGTTATAAACTATGATTATACAATTTGATACCATGGTGTTTCTGACGATAAACATAGCCAGTCACAATTAGCAAAAAACGATGTTTTAAATAAACGTAAAGAAGCACCCTTTGGTAGCTTAAAAGAATCCCGTTAATCTTTGTTATATGATTCCTGTTCATAACATCACGAACTCGATAAAGTAAACAGTGGTCTCTTACGACCATTTTGCATATGTCAACGGTCATTATTCGTAGCTGGAACTGGCCTTAAGTAGCATATTTTATGATCTACTGAAATTCACAAGTTATTGAAAGCAGTGCAAGATCTGATGAACAAGCTATTTTCCTTGAAAAATTGGATACAACAATGATCAACCGATGAAGGATCCTTTACTTCTCAAACGGGTTTTTTTTCCTGCGGTGAATGGGAATAGAGAAAGTGAAATAAAATAGTGCCAAATTTTTCACTTCCCTGATTTTTCAAAATATTGTACTTTTCTCCCTGATTTTCCCTGATTTGGTGGCAACTCTGCACGAAAGGGTTTCTGATTTGCAAGATGACGCAGTATGCGGCTAACTTTACCATTACGTTAACCCTGAATACCCTCCTCCCTTAGTTGAATGCTGTCTGAGTCACAGTTCTCTTACGCTACATGTACATCTGAAATGTGGGTCACACATTACTTACATTGATATCACGCTCATGAATCTCATCAACAACAACATGGGACACACCATGAAGGCCACTTTCTAGTTTCCGCAACAGTACACCTGTTAGGATGAAGATCAACACCTTGTTTAGCGGTCAAACGTTGAATAACAAAAATCGTACTTCGATAACACGGATTTCAATAGAATGAGTGTTGATACAACTTTAAAAATCGAAGGGAGCCAGCAAGTAAAACGAATCAAAAGCTGCGTCACACAAATCTGGAGAAAGGCAAGAGTCCAATTCCACAAGCAAACCGTACATGACCACCCTTGTTTACTTCACAAGAATTAGGAACTGAAGAGCAATAAGTTATGTCCTGTGTATAAGAGCAAATGACAAATACAGAAACAGCCTCACGATACTTCCATCAAGTAATCTCTATCATCTTGATATTTAAATTAGTTTTGATAATACAAATCAAATTGTCAAAGTCGAAATATTGTAGCAATAAATCGGTATTGATCTAACTGATTCAACGAATTTAACAAGATATAATCAGCATTTAGCGGAGGAAAAAATTTACAACTTAACAGATCTTACCAACTGTGCAGAAGAAAACTGCACCGTGACTTCTTGGCAGAATGGAATCAAAGCGCACGGAGTAACCGATACTCATACCAATGGGTTCACATCGCTCAGTAGCAACTCTCTCAGCAACACTGATGGCACTGATTCGACGAGGCTAATAAAAACGTGGAAATGAAATTTGTAAATAATTTATACTTATAAATAATAAAAATAAATATATAACTTATAGATAAATAAAAGTGAAAGGGCTCAGTGAAGAATATTGATGCATATTAAAGCTTTCTCGAGAGTTCTGAATCAGATTATTGAATGCAGTCGGCAGGCATAAAACTTAGTTTAAGGACAAGCAAACAAGCATCTACAAAACCGATCTCTGAAACAGAGAACTGAGAAATGACCAAGCTACTCCAAAAACAAACCAGCATATTAATTAACATGTCGAGAAAGAAATCCATGGAGTGTACAATCACAATGTATAAGGAGGGTTGAAGTTGGTGGTTCAAAAGGGTGAAAATGACAGATCAGTGCACAAAAGTGCAGAAACCTTGAAGTTGAGAATCATAGCGGTCGAAAAACTTCAGAAAAGGGCAATTTACGGGGCAGCAGCCAGACAGACAGACAGGCTGAAAACTGGTTTGTTATTTTCGGGGAACAGCTAGACAATCAATACTACATCTCTAGAAATGAAAATGACGTGATACCCGTTTTACACCAAGAGCATGTGCCTTCACCTTTACCACGAATACTAAACAGTTACATAAAGTAACCACTGGTAAAGCCACTTGTCCACATGGCCTTCCCTCTGACATACAAAACTGGTGCAACGTCGATAACATCATACATTTGCCTAACAAAATTTTACTTGGAAGAGATACTTCTCCGTTGCCCTGACCTGGTAATTGATAAAATGGACTGGTCTTCTTGCTTTGGTTGAACGATAAAGAACCGTCCGACTGTTGAACGCCGAAGTACAGTAAATGGTACAGTTGTTTACTTGAGATTTCGGATCCTAGTTTATCCTACTCAAATCTAAGAGCCAAACTCTGACAACGTATCCGTAAACATAAAAATACATATCCGTACCAGTTGGAATGACCCATAAGCTTAGTACAAGGAAGGGGTGGGGCGGCTCCCTTGTTACAGAGTTTGGCTATCTGTCCTTAAATTCTTTACCTGCGTTACCACTATACTGCACTCTGCACCTTGCCGTGTCATCAGAGCTTCATCCAATATATACTGTGGCACCTACAAACCAAAAGAGAAAAGAGCTCACGATTGGGTCATAAAAGTTAGCAGCAACATACAATCCTAAACATAATAATAAAATACAAAGTACATTACGGAATCTGAAACCTTGATGAATGACACAATGATCACTTGTATCATTGAGAAGTAAAATATTCTAATTTATGCATCAAAACACTATTGTTCCACTTACAACTGGAGTTTGCATTACTCTCAATTACATGGTAAATGTAACATGCGCTACAAGTGCTTTTTCACCTGTAGTTTTACCATTGAAGCGTTACTAAACGTCATCGACGACGAGTTTAACACGTCAAAAGCCACAGTTGACAATACAAGGAAACGTGCATTGGGAATGGAGTATTAAGGGGATTGAAGAGCTACCAACCTTCCTTTTTGCTTCCTACTAACAAAACTTGATTGGGGTATTTTGCTTTAACATCGGATCATGATGAAATAATGCTGCATACAACACTATGAGCCATCAATACATTTAACGGACTACATAAACAGATACCATCATCTCTACTCAAAGTATGTATCAACCAGTGTCCCGAGTAAAGAAACCTATTCAACCCAGAGAAACGAGAGAAACGCTTCCTAGCATTACAACACCTTCATGGTGAACACACATTGGGACCTTTTTCCACATTACAAAGACTTACCTGAGTTGTCTTTCCACATCCAGTAGCACCTCGAACGATAATCACCGAGGATGAACGAATGGCATCTAGTATAGGCTGCTTGTAGTTATAAACTGGTAGCGTCTTTCGCTGCTCCAGCATTTCGTTAAATGTTGGATCTTGAAACTTTGCATCAAATTCAAGAAACAGATCTTCGCTGCTTGGTGGCGGTGGCTAAAGATATAAATAGACGTCAAATTAGTAAAACAGCAATAAAGAAGGATTACAAACTCAATTTTGCGGGATGCAACTTACTTCATAAGCTGAGGACACACCAAAGCAAGCTATTCTGCAACATTTATAGGTTGCTTTAAAGAATGAACAATAAACACGCCGATACTTACTAAGCTTCAAAACGTGCGCTTTAACAGTCAAGCAACTATCTTCCTGCAATCCAACCAATCAGGACACTAGACAGTTTATTGCCATTTTAAAACAAATATAGCATCTGATAGGTGAAGACATTACGTGACGAGGTCCTGGCTATGATGCTTCGACTTGCATGATGGGACTTTTTATGTTCATTTTGACTAGTTCATTGCAGGTTACAACAGCGGATGGAGGCTTCAAGATTTCCAGGAGGATTCTGAGCAAACTTCCACGTTCGTCAGATGCAGTTCACGAGACAAACTACATAGACAAATAAAAGAAATAAGGGAGCCCCTACGGAGCACCATCTATCCCCTACTCAAAAATAACTCCATAGACTTTGCCCTAAAACTTCCCATTGCCAATAAGCATGCCTTGTTTCAGGGCAATTTCTCTTTTTTCATTACATGAATACCAATGAATGGGCGTCTTCCTCTTTAAATTCAGCTTTCTGCACTTGTTTGCTAGGGGACTGCCCCATAGCCATATTGTAGGATTTCATACTAATTTCACAATATAACTATGCGGCATTACAACTATAGCAAACTGATAAACTCCCAAGTACAATCACGTTACCCTCTTGGAAACGATAATGCAGGATGGATGCTGTCTTCATGTTTAAACTTATGGTAGGTGAGAGTAGCTACGAAATATTTGCAAGTATCACAATAGAGCAAAGATGCTCCATAAGTGAGAAGGAATCACTCCTCTACCTGTGTTCTGTGGAAAGCTCGTTGTGGAACTCTCTCCCCTCAATTCCCTCTCTCTTGGCATAAAATCACGGCCATTTACCCCTAACGTCAACACTAAACATACGTTACGGGTTGCTTTTTATTAATAGCATTCCCACCAATTACCCCATCCATCATGTGAATATTTAAGCTTTGAAGTGGCAGTGCCTGCCCCATCAGGAACGAAGCCAACGATAAAAGCAAAACAAAAACAACTTCAAAATCCAAACTAACTTACAGATGTTTTTGCTACGTCTCTAAAATATACTAACCATGTACTCTTCAGCACCTTCAATCATCGTCGGTTGACTAATCCATGGATTCCAGTCGAGATTTGGGGGTTCCCAATGAATAACTCCAAATTCACTGTCAGGATCTATAAGGCAACCTTCTCTGTTTGGGCGTGGCAGCTCCAAAGAGACAGACCCTCCTTCTGATGGCTGACAAGATGCGAATAACACAGGTAAGAGGAATGAAAACAATTCAAGTCTACTTGAACATAACAACGTGGTGACACAAGAAATATAATCTCCATGTGTCAAAAACGTTAGAACTGTGATGGAAGAACTAAATTTGTTTATACCTATTATCAAATATTGGGGAGTGATAGAGTGCCATAATAAAGAAATCTATCTCTTGATCTGTGACTACAAGTACAAGATTCCATGACCGTAGTCTCACAATATTAACATGTTACTGGCTTAAAAGTCGAATCTTGTTGCTTCGCAATCTATCAATTATCGAACGGACCATAGTTGGTGGAATAAATATGGCATTACTGAAGTCGGAAATTTGGCGAGTTTAAGCTTAAATATATCAGATATTTGCAGACTGATACCGTGACATTAACCTTACAGCGACTTGAACCCTTGGTCTCTGGCATATAGAATCGATTAATCTACCAATAGATTATTTAATCTGCTTGCCACAACATCAATTATGGATTGACCTGAATGTAAATGTGCGAAAGAGATAAGTCGTCCCCATTCCCTTTTTTTAGAGAAAAGACGCTAACGACCATGATTTTTAGCAATCTACAAGTAATGGAACTTATGACCAGGTGATGGTCACAATAAGGAGTCTTTTCAATCTACAGTCTATCATTCGTCACCTCGATCCTGCATTATATGCATATCGTTTTTAGTACACATATAGTAAAGGTAACAATCTTTGATAGGTGCACCACTGTGTGGCAAAACCCGTTGGACCCAAATCCAATGATGGTCGGTTATAATCACTCCCTCGTTCTTTGATCAGTTTTTGGTTGTTAGATCAGTTAGGCTTTTTAGTTCAGCTACTTTTCACAACGGGTACAATGTTGTACCCTTGGGAGAGGCACTTTAGTCTACGTACAGCAATGGAATCCTGATACCTTTCAAGTTCAATGCCGGTCTAGAAAAAAGGCAAGTGTGCCAGATTTGCTTTAAGAAGCACTTTGCTAAGACATGAAATGCGACGTGACTGAGCAACAAGGTGTTCAGATATTAAAAAAGATATTTCGTCTAACATTCTCCAAACTACAAAAGGGTCAAAACAACCGGACAACCGACAGCGTCAGCCAAGCACTGTTTTCGACAGAGCACTCAAGAGATCAGGCTTTGTAGTTGCCGTTGTATTGTTACAAAAACTAGCATCCTTTGGACGTTTGAAATATACGCAGAGGGCCAATTAAAAAGTTAGTTAATTTAGTTTATAAACCACTCGTATTAATGCTTAAATTTCTCACGGCAGACTACTGACGGAAAAGGCACTAAGAACTGGTACAACCACTTCAAACAGTGAGTCTATGGCTTTCGCATTCTCCAAAGTGTTAGATAATTCGAGCTTACAACGTCCAAAAAATTAAATTTTTGAGTTCCTACAACAACTACAACATCTGAATATTCTGAAACATCGGAAATCTCTCCTTACCTAAAGTTCTGCTGCGAGATAAGCTTCACAGCAGTATCTTGAATTGAGCGACAGCAACCATCACAGATGTCTGTAACACAAAATAAACAGAGAATTCCAGAGTTCTTGGCAATGAATTATCGAATTCTTTTCAGCACATGACTTTCTCAGGAATCAAAACAGATTGCAAAGTGGAAACTCCTTGTTTTTCAAAAAAAGGGATGTATGACTCCCTGGGCTATCGAACTATAACACGCCGTCTCATTTTCCGAATCTTCATACTTTTCCCCGTTCACTTTGCGCACGATAAAACGCAGCAAATTCTCTGTTTGAGTTGAATTTCAAATTCCTTGCTTCTCAGAAAGAATAAGTTTTGCAAACACCTCCTTCTATTTGCAAAAGATATTCTACAAGATATCACATTGTGCAAAATGTGTGTTAATATTGTACAGACCTCGAAGCGTTTTGCGACCATGCTTCTTACACTCTAGGACTCGTGCTATGGCGCACACTGCCACAGTTATCTGCACTACAACATGTAGCCATAAATAAGCTCATTAGTGATACGAGCAATTTCACAAGTCCTTCCTCTTCTACCAGATTTTTCATGGCTCAATAACACTGATACTCATCTGGTCTAGCAAAACACGCCTACATCACATGCTTGACTGTACTTCTTCTTATGTTTAAAAATGCAATTCGCTCTTTGGCATGCTAAACCAAGTTAAACCATGTTGTATCAATGATTTCAGAGCGTGAGCTCTCCATACATAAAAATCGACACATCCTGCAAATGTGACTTCGATTGGTTCAAGGAACATGAAATTCACATTTTCGTTGATAGTTGCTGTCTCTCCTGTTATAAACTGCTGCAAAGCTTATCATGGTAAATTTAATGAAGAACAGTGGTCCTGCCATAAAATAAAACGTAAAATAAAAAACTGACTATTCTTACTTATACGGCTGACAAAAATGTATTTTTTACAAACCGCATGAAACTCGTAGCAAATGAATATACTGATGATCGAAATCCAGTTCCTTCCGAATGTGTAGGATATACCACACAAGCTACACCTTTCACCAGTAAATTGTACAACAATAACCCTTTTAATCATTGTGTTTTGACACTCCCACTTACCTAGCTGCTACAATTCGGAAGGTCTTTCCATTCCAATTGATATCTTTTGGTACATGGATAAGTACTTCTCAACCTTTTGCGCTTGATGCTACCCGAACCCGTTTTAACCGAGTTCATTTCCCAAAACGCCCTCCACCCAAATTCCCACAATACCTTCCCAAAGGCAAACAATCCCTCAATGTATTCCCTGATAGCTACGAAGGCACCCATGGAGAAGCATATACAGGTCGTTCAGAAATACTGGCCTAATACTGGATGTAGAAGCCAAAGGTGGCTGACGATAAGGCATTGTGGAGAGTACATTAACCAACGTTTTTGCACGTACCAGTGCGACAACAGCTATACGAAACAAGCATAACACTTCACAACATTCCTTACAAATAATGTTTTAGCACCAGACCATCATCATTCTCAAAACTGGCAAACGATGATTCATATTAAGTAAAAATGCTATAGACACATTAAGAAGATAAAACACACACACACAAATGGCTTATTAGTATAGCAAAACTTGAACAAAGAAAGAGATACGGCGAATTTCATTTTGTTTAAGCTTTCCGATCGATACTAAGGTAAGCCTAAGCTTTCAGTACCGATGTAATCGTTCTTATGAGTATCGATTGAAAAGCTTAGACAAAACGAAATTTGCCATGCCCTTTTCTCTACAAGTAGCCATACGGGTACAATTATCGACTACAGATACATTTTAAAGGGTTTAAGGAAGATGTCAAATTGTTCTACTGCAAAGAAGCAGCTCTTGGAGTCATCTGACTTCTTGAATTCCTTGGATTATAGAAAAAACAACATTCAGAAACATTTTCGTAAAGATTATGTTTGCCAAGTGGCTGTTTAACGCATTGCAGTCTTTTGAAGCCCCAGCAGAAAAAGCAACCGAGTAATCATGTGGTTGGTAGTGAGCCTTTGCCTTTGCGAAGTACTATGTACATTCAGAATCTCTCCTACGCACAGAAACATACGTCTTTCATAACCAAATAAAAGGGAAAAGAGTTACTTCTGGTACTGCCTCGATTCCAAGTCCTTCGATGAGATCCCTCATTTTCGCGTACATATCTGGTTTTAAATTCACTTCATATGGTGGTACCTACAACATAGGAAAAGACGGTCTCAAGTGGCAATGACGATCACGATGACGACGACGATAAGGATCAATATGATGATGATCACGAAGACGATGATATTATAATGATATTAAAATCATGATATCACGTTGCTGACGATCAGATGATGATAATAATAATGATGATCATGACCATAATGATTATTATGAAGATG